>JAAGKR010001161.1:102918-125140 GCA_011419295.1 Clarias macrocephalus
GGATAAGATTCTGGATAAGATTTGTATCTCATATAGGGACCCAAGGAAGAAAAACACACACAGACACAAAAATATATACATGATAAGTATTTTTATACCTAAGCTGTCCATTTACAGAACACTTTAGGTTTGAGTTGATTACATTATGTACAGGCCTTGTTCTTTGTTCTTAGGGACGACCTACTATTGTTGTTAAATAGTTTAAAGCATTAAAAATGTCTCCCAAATGGGAATAGTGTGCTATTATTTTTCTAAGGAATCTGACCAAAGATGTTTCCCAAAATTTTATTGTTCTTTTTATTCGGGAGTAAGTGCCACTATTGGCCTAAATTTTTGCATGTGCTCCCACAAAACCTTTATCAAAAGACTACCAAGTGTAATGGCATGATCTCAAACTCGGTGTAAAACACACCTTTATTTTAGATACAGGTATGAGGATCATTTTGGTCCAATTGGAAAATGAGACACACTGGATGACTTGAAAAACGTAACTACTTTGGTAAGAATAATGTCAAGTCAAAGTGATTCAACACTTCAAAAATGGCCCTGAAATCAGTGAAAAAATCACTTCATAGACTTTAATGTGGTTTGAAGAGTGGACACAAACAAAATGCTTTTGGACCAATGCTCTAGCATCTACAGTCTAAAATATAAGTAAAAGAACCGCAGGAGCGTTTATACAATCTCAGTGTCTGTAAGTTTAGAGGACAGGGAGAGGTCCAGGAGCTGCCCAACCCATGTCTCCTCAACTCACACACACTCTCTATAATCACTTGCAGTATACAGAGTCATATCTTTGTAACCGCATGGGCTAAGAAATAAGAGGCCCAAATATGCTCCTCCATGACCGTATGCATGTGCAATAAGAGACGCTGTGACCTGCACAGAGCCCAGACCTCATCCTCATTCACTACGGAATGAGCTAGAATGTCACCTGTGGTCCATCAGTATTTGATCTCACTGATATGCCTATGGCTGAATTGCTTAATCCTGACAGGCACATTCCAAAAACTAGTGGAAAGTCTTTACAGAAGATCCAGCCTTCCATTTAGGAACCTCCTTAGCCCAACTAGGGGCCATAGAGGCCGATAGTGGCCATTGTATTTATTTGCATTTTGTATGACTGTAGTAGGACCTCAGATTAACATTTGCATGCACATTTGCACACTTGCACACTACAGGCAATTTGGGAACAGTTAGCCTAATCTTCATGACTTTGGACTGTGGGAGGAAACCGGAGAACCCAGAGGAAAATCAATAAGCAAGGGGAGACCATGCAAACTCCGTGTATACAGACCTGACGTGGGAATCGAACCCAGGAGGTGCAAGGCCTGACAGTGCTAACCACTGAGTCACTGTACTACCATAAATTTTAAATTGGATGTTCAAAAAGCACATGTAGTACTTACAATAAAGGTGCAACAGATCACTCAACTTAGTTTTTGAGTTAGGAATCAGAGCTTTTTTCCTCATCAGTGAAAAAAACAATTAGTACCTGTGCAAAAAAAAAAAGGTTTTCACTCAGTGATTATAACCAAATAGACTGCCATCCAGCAGCAGCAAAACTGTACATGTTTAGCAGTATTACAGTTAAACCTTAGAATCAATCTGACTCAAACCATGAGGAGAGGTATGTGTGAATCAATCTGTTGTGTTTACTTAATATCTATGTAATGAAGTGTATTGTTCCGTATTGTCTGAAAATGTTCTTTTGCCATTGGATGTAAAATGTAGAAAAAGTAAAGTTGGATGGAAATTTTAAATACACTGGCAGATTTTGAATGTTACATGCTACGTTGAACAGCTCCATCCATCAGTGAAGATGTTGATTTCCAGCTATGAAAATACAAAACAGGACAGATTTTACTCAAAACCAAATTAGAGATCCACCAGCACACTTGTGACAGCACACAGACATAAAGGCTGACAATAAGTTTTGGGCACAATTCCTTAATGGTACAGTATATCACAGCCAAGTACATCTGGTTTCCAAGAATTCTAGAGAATAGATTAGAATCAGATTTGTCCGATTTTTACTTTGACAAACACACACACGCAATAATAGATTATAGATCGGGATTCTCATACTTAATATTCAAATTTCTGGACCTGATTTCTATTCAAGGTCAAAGGTCCGGATCCATTAGTGATAAGCAAATAACTTTTATTCAGCTTGCTTATAACTTCTTTGTCTTTTTTGTCTTTTGGCTGTTACTTTTGGTCACTACAGCAAATCACTGCCTTCATCTAACCATATCCTCTGCATCCTCTTCTCCAACTAACTTTTTGTCCTCTTTCACTACATCTATAAATCTCCTCTTTGGTATTCCAACCTCAGCACCCTTCTCCCGATATATTCACAATCTCTCCTCTGAGCATGTCTAAACCACCTCAATCTGGCCTCTCTGACTTTATTTCCAAAACATCTAACATGAGTTGTTCCTCTAATGAACTCATTTTTGATCCTATCCATCCTTGTCACTCAAAAAGAGAACCTCAGCATCTCTGCTACCTCCAGCTCTGTCTTTTTTTTAAGTGCCACTGTCTCTAAGCTGTAGAGCATCGCTGGTCTCACCACTGTCTTGAATTCCTTTCCTTTCATTCTCACTGATAGTCTTATATCACACCTGACACTTATCTCCACCCGTTCCAACCTACCTGCACACGCCTCTTCTCCTCCTTTCCACACTCTCCATTGCTCTGGACTATTGACCCTAAGTACTTAAAGTCCTGCACTTTCTTTTACTCTGCTCCCCGTAGCCTCACCGTTCCACTTGGGTGCTTCTCATTCAGACACGTGTATTTTTGTCTTACCTTCATTCTTCTACCTTCTAGAACAAACCTCCACCTCTCTGGATTTTTCTCCACCTGTTCCCTGCTCTCACTACAAAGCACAATGTCATCTTCAAACATCATAGTCCATGGAGACTCCTGTCTAACCTCATCTGTCATCCTGTCCATCACCAGAGCAAACAAGAAGGGGCTCAAAGCCGAAGCAGAGCAACCTCCACCTTGAACTCTTCTGTCACACCTACAGCACACCTCACCACTGTCTTACAGCTCTCCTACATGTCCTACACCACTCTTAACATTCTCCTCTGCCAGTCCAGACTTCCTCATACAATACCACAGCTCCTCTCCTGGTACCCTGTCATATGCTTTCTCTAAAAGTAAAAAGACACAATGCAACTCCCTATTACCATCTCTGTACTTCTCCATCAGCATCCTCAAAGCTAGAGGCCTTCCATCTTCCCATCACCCTTCCGGCACCTATCAGTACATTTCCATCCCTATCTTTAATCACTCTAACCTTCTGCACATCCTTCTCACCTCTATCTCTCTGCCTCGTCAACCTGTAAAGATCTACCTCTCTCTCCTTACTGTCCAACCTAGCATACAAGTCCTCATATGCTCTTTGCTTGGCCTTTGCCACCTCTACCTTCACCTTACGCTGCATCTCCCTGTAATCCTGTCTACTGTACTCACTTCTGTCCTCTCAGTGTCCCACTTCTTCTTAGCGAACCTCTTCCTCTGTATACATTCCTGGACTTTCTTGTTCCATCACCGAGTTTCCTTGTCCACTTTTCTATTTCCTGATGATACACCAAGTACCCTCCTAACTCCATCATCACCTTAGAGTGTTTTCACACCTGTGGTTCTGTTCATTTGGTCTGGACCAAGTGCAACAACAGATACATTGTAGCGTTTTTCTGCCGTATTGGTTTCTTTTCACACCATACTGATTGCTCTAATCCGAACCAGTTGAATCGAACCAAAATGCAACCACATGATAACATCCACATCACTCATTGGCCACATGTGCCATTGAACGTACTGTATTTCCTAATCTGCTTTTCAATTGGTCAGAGTTGACGTGCGGGAAATTTGCAAAGGAACTCCCGGAAGTAAATAAAGACCGCCGGAAAAGCCGACAGACAACATGCCGCTCTTTAGTATGAAGAGACGACTTCGCAACCTAAAACAATGTTTGGAAAACAATGTTTTAATGCACTACAAACAGTGAAGGCGCATCGCAAGTCACTTTAGGAGGAGGCGTGCATTAATTTTGCTAAACTGTGGAAATATCACCAACGATCCATCAGGTAATATTATAGTCTTTCAAATATAGTCTTTGAAAGTTGGGATTTAATATGATCATCAGACGAAATTTCAGTGAGGCTCCGCACCTCCTCACAACTCCACGTTTGTCCGCGAGCTGCCATGCTGCTTAAGCGCTAAGTGACCTGTCAACAAATACTAGTCCTCATCCCACAATGCACAACGCAGCTGACTACGGCAGGTGGATTAGTCCAAAAATGTGCAGTACGTTTTGCAGTTGGGTCTGTTCAAGTTCGGAAGGTGTTCTCATCGCACACGAACCGCTCCAGTGTTCCTTTAAAGCGTACCGAGACCACCTCTCCGAGGAGATCTCGGTACGCTTGTTTAGTCCGATTTTGGTCCGAACTAGAGTGCGATTGCATCGTGTTAACTACATAGCTTTCTTGCTTCCCTGTCATAGTCCCAACATTCAAAGTCTCTACTATCACTCCTACAGTAAACTTTTGCCTTTTCTTTGCTCCCTCTTTGCCTATGAACACATCTTCCTCCTCTCATTTTTCCACCAGCAGTAGCCCAATTTCAACTGGCACCCTATAGGTCAACAGCACTGGTGGCGGTCGTTGTTAACCCGGGCCATGACTGATCCAGTATGGAAGTCAGGTTAACGATTCGCATGATTAATTTGGCAAATGTTTTTCACGTCGGCTGCCCATAATGTCACAACCCTCTGCATTTACTCAGACTTGGGACGGGCACAAGAAATCACTGGATTGTGCCCTCTTGTTGTTGCATTATAACATACAAGCAAAGTAATTTTACATTTAAGTTAGTCTGAGACTAAACACAGTCAAGCCAAGAAGACAGTGCAATAGCAAAGTGATTTTGAAGTTACATTTTGCCCTAAGGGGCCGTTCAATTTTGCATCTAAAAAAAATTTGTAAAATGTCAGTCGTGCCACTTCCTCCTTCTTTCCAAAGTGCTCTAGAGCTGCCATTGCTAAGCAACCATGAGCAGCGTGCTGCCTGAGGATAAGATAGTTGCAGGATATAAATGGATTTTCAGCACCAAAAATACCTTGCAGTAGCTATAAATTTTATTTGTGGACAAGAGGGGTAAAAAACGATTCTTCCCATCCTTTAAGCTCAAAGAAAATGGAGACAGAAAGTGTGGAGCTGATTGGTTGTGACATTTTAAAAAGTTGGGAATTTTTTTTAACTCACTGTTATGTAGACGCTTATGAAAAATCACAATATAATAATAATTTTGTTTATATTAATTATATTGCAGCACCTTTGCGATGCTCCTGCTCATTCATCTACACACATAAGATGTGACATGTGAACAGCCCTCAAGACAGTCAAAATATTGTCCACGTTTGTCCGCGAGCTGCCATGCCGCTTAAGCGCTAAGTGACCTGTCAACAAATACTAGCCCTCATCCCACAATGCACAACGCAGCTGACTACGGCAGCTGGATTAGTCCAAAAATGTGCAGTACGTTTTGCAGTTGGGTCTGTTCAAGTTTGGAACGTGTTCTCACCGCAAACGAACCGCTCCAGTGTTCGTTTAAAGCCAAGTCTGAGAAATGTCACAGTCCATATTCAATTAAGTCACTAGAGTCACTGACCATTTCTTTGTTCATTTGAAACGGAACATTCTCACTGCATAGGGGACATAATATACACTACACACAGAAGAAGCCATGGTATCGCTTGGGCACCTGTTGTAAATGTTGCCATGAAGCGATTCCGTTTAGCCTTAATCTCATGTAAGGATCGCTGTAACAATCTCCAGACCACAAAACTCACAATTTGTTGATAAATATAACATGTTTTTATTCCTAAAGAGGGAAACATACACTTTATTACGTTGTATTATTTCTACTCTGTAATTAGCATGTGAGCTGTTTATCGGGTGGCAAACTAGGATAGAGCCAGGTTTATGAGAAGGGAAAGAGAGAGAGAGGGGGGGAGTAATGTTGTCAATCAAAATTAAAAACTTATATTATATATACACACATATAGTGCAAGAGACAAACTGAATGCTAAGCCAGGTCTACCTGCTCCGAGGCCTCCAAAGTCGCTTCATTACTGAAGGAGATAGCATAGGATCAAACCCTCCTCTTTCCTCTTCGTCTTCATGCCGATACTTTTTCACTCACTCTTTCTCGTTCTCCCTCTCTCCCTCCTAGGCAACAACAGTGAGTGATGGAGTGAAACTGACACCCATTTTTAATAAGATTCTGTGTTATTTTTCTCACTCCTCTAATGCTTTTATTATTGCAGATTCAGTCACAGGTGAACTGTATTGATCAGAAGCCTGAGAGAAAGAAGGGAAAACTAGATGGCGAAAAGTCCAACACACGTCCTAATGTTTCTTTTAAAAAGCTTTATAGTCTTGCAAATGTTGTAACCTTCGCCAAACCAGCCACCCAAATACAGCAAATAAAATAAGCATTGTACTTTGTGGTGATTTTTATATTACTGGAGATCTGAAACATTCATCCATCATTCATACAGAACATACAAACATATATACATGCATGTACAGTCTATACTGCTTATCCTACACAGGCAACAAGCACAAGTACACACACACACACATAGTCATACGTTGGAAACACCAATCAGCCTACACTGCATATCTTTGGACTGTGAAACTGGAATACCCATGGGGAGAACATGCAAACTCCACATACCTCTCTGAAGCATTTTCTTGTGGTCTTTCGAACATTTTGTTCCAAGCCCTTTCGACAACTGCATTTGGTCCATGGACAGAACTGCATTAAACTCTCAACACAATTGGTGACAAGTTTCAGTGTGTAACGTGCATTAGCATTTATGTTATACATGAACTTTTCAAAGGCTACATTCCTAAATTTCCTTTGGGACCCGATTTATGGATCACGTATCGCTTGTGTACAATTCGATCACCATGAGACAACTGGAGCCTGAAACGCGGAGCCTGGAGAGGAGCCTTAGTGCAAAGAAGCCATTTGTAGCGTAAGAGCTCTATTATTGGATGTTGAAAGGAGGAGGAAAGGGAGAGAGAGAGAGAGTAAGTAATGATGTTACCACTCGCCTAGTCCTGAAGGTCAGCAGTCTGCAGCAGTGCATTGTGGGAGAGTTGCCCCAGTCAGAATGGATGTCTTGTTTGTCTTTGACTTTGGCCCAGAATTTATTGCCTTCCTCTCCTGGCTGAGGAACAGCAGGCCTTGGGAACAAACACCATGGACTCACCTCTCTTTCTTTCTCTCTCTCTCTCTCTCTCTCTCTCTCTCTCTCCCTCCCTCATCATAAACCTGAGTCTGACCTTATTCTGTCATCTTGTCATTCATATAATTCACAATTCTATATTTATATATTTTTGTACTTGCAGTTCGGTTTTGACTTGAAAAAAGAAATGCTTCCTGTGGAAAGGAAAGGAGATAAAAAAAAATGAAACATTTAGAGACAGTATGACAGCGTATGAGAGGGTATGACAGTGTCTGGTAGCTTTTTGCGTCATTAGACCTGTGATCTAATTAACAGTGTGTGTGTGTGTGTGTGTGTGTGTGTGTGTGTGTGTGTGTGTGTGTGTGTGTGTGTGTGTGTGTGTGTCAGATGGAAACTGAGTGCTGGATCTTGTGTCCTGTGATGCTGACCTGTCTGCCTCAATGCCTCACAGCTTGTTAGCAATGACAGATCCATTTAATTTTCCAGGACACACACACACACACACAAATGAATCTGTGCTCACAGCCCGGTGGACACAACGATTTTTATGTTAATATACACTTTGCATTGTACATAAAATGTTTTATGCCAATATCTGTCCACTGCATCTGGATAATATAGCAACCCAGTGTTGAAATAGTGTAACATGCTTTACCTTGTAACACGGAAGACAGAATTCACTAAAAATGTATTCTGAGCGTTTTCTTATAAACGGGTTTGTACGGTGAAGTCGGCGCTCTCTTGATTCACATTAATCAAAATTAGACTTTTAAGAAGCACTTCTGAGCGCATAGATTACTTTGCATTGCAAATCACACCACAAACCATCTACATCTATCTGTGTGTGTGTGTATGTGTGTGTGTGTGTGTGTGTGTGTGTGTGTGTGTGTGTGTGTAAACCATCAAAAAGGAAATGCGTATAATTCCATAACTGTAGAGATGAGAACATGTACCTAGTGCCCAGAGTCAATACACCAATTAGATCTAATCATTAAAATCATCTGTGTGGTTTGTTCTCGCATTAAATCCATGTTAATGCAGCACACAGCCAGAGATCTCATTTTATTTCCTTCAGGATTGATTCTAATAACGCTCTCTCACAGTGTGCCTTAACAGTCAGTCAGTTACTCAACTTCAGACTGTACAGAACTCAGCTGTCAGCTTTCTGATGTGAACAAAGCGCATGGCTCATATTACCCCAAGCATGGCCTCCTTACAGTAGTAGCTACCCATACGCTTTACGATCGATTAAAAAAAAATCTTTTAATAACTTACAAAGTGTTACATGCTTTCACTCCAGCGTATATTTGCGACCGTTTAACTCCTTACTCAGCTGCTAGACCTCTCAGATCAAGGTCTTAGATCTTCAGGGTTGTTTCTGAGGCACGCTTTATACTGTAGCATCTTCAGATGTCCAAGCTGTCATAATATTTTATCTTCTTTTGTCAGAATCTTATCTCTGCTTAATTGTGTATTATATTGTTATTATTTGTTAACTTATTACTATTTTTTTATTTAGATAGACATCCTATGTGAGAGCATGGCTGTGTAGCGGTATAACTGTGACCCTACACCTCCACCGCCAACGGTTCCTGTGAGCATGGAGGGTTTCCTCCTGCAGTCGAAAGGCATGCAGATTAGGCGTTCCGAAACTGTATGTAGTGTGTGTGTACAGTTCGGGAAAAAAGATATGATCCCATTGAAAAATAATGATTTTTTTTTCCTTACAGGTGCATGTATTTGTGAAATTAACAGTTTTGTTTCATTTTTTGTGAACTACTGAGAATATTTCTCTTAAATTCAACATATACCTTTTGTTATTTAGAGTATATTTAAAGAAAATTACAACTTTACAACACAGCAAAGTAACCCAAGCAGTATTTGTAGAGCTTTAACAATTCACATAAAACAAAATGCAAATAATTTGTAAGCAAATTGTGTTAATGCTTTGTCTAAATAACATTAAGAAATCAGTATTTGGTGGAATAACCCTGACCCAATTACAGCTTTCAGGGTTTTTTTTTTTTTCATTCTCTCCACCAGTTTCTCACATTCCTGTTGGGTAACTGTTGGGTATACCACTCTTTTTGCAAAAAAGCGAACAGTTTAGCTTTGCTTGATGGTTTGTGACCCTCCATCTTCCTCTTGATGACATTCCAGAAGTTTTCTGGAGTAAATTGCAGTGGTCTCTTAGTTTTTTTTCCAGAGTTGTATGTTTATGTGTGTATGTCCTGTGATGGATTAGCACCCTGTTCAGGGTATACCCATACTCGTACTCTAAGTCTCCCTGGAAATGCTCCAGGCCCCTGCGACAAGCGGTGTAGGAGATGAAGTCTTCATGTTTTGCATATGCTTGGTTTCTATAATTCTATTTCATGTTATTTTATTGAATATAGTGTCTGTCTATAGTGTCTGTCTATCTATCAATCCATCCAACTCAGCTGCTGCACTTCATGGTCATATCTTATTTAAATAGTTATTTATTAGCTTTCTTAGTTAAATACTTGCTATCAACTAAATCCAGAGTGAGTAATTTTTGATCATATGTATCTAATATATGTATTGATTCTCGAAGGTAACTCTTCTTGATTGCCAGTGAGAACCCAATATAACACATATAGGAAAATTATTGGAAAATTATTAAGTTCATTCATAAAGCATGAATAGAATTATTTTTTAGGTATCCTAAAGACATCGTTATAGGGCTGCATGTATGCTCCTTAATTAATAGTTATGTCATGAAATCAAGTTGTAACACCTATATGGAGATTTGGGAACATTTAGTGACAGTTATACAGTATCATACAATCAATCAATCAATCAATCAATGAATAATTCAATTATATAGCACTTATTCACAATCTCAATTTAACCAAAGTGCTTTGCATAATAAATTATGAAGACAAACAAGATAAAGAAAATATCAAATCAACTAAATATTTAAAATAAAACAAGCTGTTGAAATAAAAATAAACATGTAAAATTAAGAAGCAATTATAATAATAATAAAAAAACTGAATATTAATAATATAGCTCAACACCAATAGAGCAACATAGGATAAAAGCAAAACATTAAGAAAATTAAAACAGAATTTTATATATTATTCTCTTTATATTATATTATAAACAAAAGACACATCTAACTACTATACACTAAACTAAAAGATAGTGTAAATAAATGTTTTAATTTGGATTTTAAAATGTACTGCATATATACAGTAAATATATATGCATGCTTTACATTGAAAGAAATAGAGCGTTTTACAGTCTAGTTGGTGGAGTTGACGTCTAGTTAATGGAAGTTTCTTTTAGTATTTATAGTTTATTTTATTTTATTTTTTTACATACAGTATGTAGTGGTTTTTGTGTGTCCTCTAATACTGTAAATCATGTGGATTACACCAAAAAAGGAAATTAAGCAAGACTTTGACCAGTTTGTGCCTTAGATTTTAGCATGACCAGAAACATATACTGTATGTGTTCAACAATATTTACAGTAAATAAAAATACAATTCAGTACATGATTTTTTTTTTTTTTTTTTTTTTTTTGAGTAACAGGTCAGCAGGTCTAATCCTACGGCATGGTTCAGCAGTCTTCACACTTAATATAAATGCTATAATATATAGTGCTGCATAATCTTTATTTGCTACCATTGTCAAAACAATGTGGTTGTCACGAACCTAAAAGCACAAAATCTTCTTTGGATTCAGTAACATTAATATTTTCTTTCATTAGACGTATGGATGGATGGATGGATGGATGGATGGATGGATGACAATGCACCTGGGCATGAAGTGACTTTCATGCATAAATGGAGAAAATCCCCTTAGGCACTCCCCAAAATGTAATCGAAAGCTTTACCAAATGTGTGTGTCCATTAATTACAATAAAACCCACACTTTGAGTAAAAAACTTATAGAAACAATTCAGAGTACATAGAAACCTTTAAGTGCACTATTACTAAATAATAATAATAAAAAAAACATTTTATTTGAGTGTGTGTGTGTGTGTGTGAGAGAGAGAGAGAGAGAGACAAGTCTGGGTATGTGTGTTTTTATCTCAGTGTGTGCCCGATGGCTAGTAGACATTCATTTACCAAGATGCCAGCTTCATATCTCTCTGCTTATTTTTCTGAGACACTTGCTTTTGATATGAAATTGAATGTAGCTACATGTGTGGCTTTTTGACTTCGTAATCACTGAACCTTGCTCTGCTGTAGGACCTAATACAATATTTTATAAAGTTATTCAATGGAACTCGGTGATGCCCCAGGGTTCGGAATGACCATTTACTCAGCAAATGAGCCGTGCGTGCTCCTGCTAACGTGCGCCTGAAACCGTCACAAGTTATACGTGAACATTAAACAATCTTGATTTCAGAAAAAAAGTGCACCATGTCTGCAGTGCATACTGTAGACTAAATGTATACAGATTTGTGTGTGTGTGTGTGTGTGTGTGTGTGTGTGTGTGTGTGTGTGTGTGTGTGTGTGTGTGTGTGTGTGTGTGTGTTTATTGAGCTGCCAGCTGTCATAGCCTCTAGGCAGCTTCCTGCAGGTAGGATGACCTGAGTGGAGCCAGAGCAACTGCTCCATCTGGCGCACACACAAACACACACAAACACACACACACAGAATTATGAACACAATCGGGCACGTGTCCGAGACTTCTCTCGGTTGATAGGTCTCAGGTAAGTAGCGTTGTTAGAATCCTTCACATACAGATGGAAAATGATTGGAACTTTCTGTTTTTTTTTTTCATTCATCTTGTTGGGTTGTGATGGATCCAGAGTCAGTTCTGGGAACACGCCCTGAATGGCATCCATCGCACAGCACCATCCACACACATAGACACACACACCTGGGAAAGATTGATCTGATTCAGTCCATCTTCCACCATGGTTTTAAGATTGAGCTTAATCTTATTTCCTCCCCACCAACACACCACTTTTAATGGACAGCATTATGATGTGCTTGTGAAATCGATAAGGTTTTCATGTGTGCATGTACAATATGTAACAGTATACCGTTCTACATACAGGCTGCGCATGTGTAATGGATACGATATTACTTGTGTGCGTATATTGTGTTTTAGCCATCACATCTCCCCCTCCAGACTAAAATGAAGTGGTGGTCAGCATTATGGTTGGCGCTAGCAGATGGCACGCATGTGTGTGTTCAGCTCTCAGCCAGGGGTCCGCAAGCTTCGTCCTTGAACATGTTTCTCACCTAATATTCAGCAACCTGAGTCTCTGTTGGAAGCAACGTATGAGCAAAATCGCAGAAAATGAAATCCCAATTTGAAGTCAACTGCAAGTGTTGGGAGAAGCGGGTGGAGAGGCGAGGGCTTGATTAATGGGTTCCAAACCTGTATTGATTTTTTTTTTTGGCAGAAACAAAACTGTTTCCTTCTTCTTCTTCTTCTTTGTCCAACCACCTTGTGGGCGGAGTTTTGGTTTGGTTTGCAGTTGCATATTTTGGTTCTCATATATTACTCTTATTGCAATCAAATCTCTCTCTCTCTCTCTCTCTCTCTCTCTCTCTCTCTCTCACGCACACATACACACGCACACACATGCAGGGAGCATTACCGATCCTCACTGAATTTAGTTAAGTGATTCAGCACTTTTTTGTCTATAGATTAGAACCTAAAAATGGACACTAATTCATTTCCACTCCACATGCTCCCAACTTGCACACACACAAGGAGACATTTCTCTCCAATCAGCTATTTTTAGCCTCTCTGTCCAATCCAAACGAACCCAAAACACAGAAAACGTAAGACCACATACCAAAGTGCATAGTAATGATTAGGAAATAATAATACAGAGAGAGAGAGAGCGAGAGGGACAGGGATGGGCAGCATCCGGGAGGTGGAGAAGTTAGAAGTGCTGCTTGGCCAGCGTTGTGCTCGGTGCCAGTCTATCAGTCACAGCGCCCTCCTGTAGATAAACGCCAGCGAGCGGCCTTTATTTGACCACCTGACTGAGTCGGCCCACGCTGTCACTCCCAGCACACACAAGCCACATGCCCTGCCATCCCTCCCACCCTCGTGCTTTTACTTTGGTTGTCGTTCTGTCATCCCTGTAACTCCCCCGTCTCCTTGTTTTTGACATGCCTATAGCCGGTTACTCTTATTTATTTATCTTTCCTTCTCACTGAAAAGCCTTTCTCTCTCTCTCTCTCTCTCTCTCCTGTATTCTCTATCTTGCTTTCTGTTGCTTTTTATTGTTCCCTTGGGAAGGTTTTCTCCCCCCCTCTCTCCCCAAGACTTTTCATTATGCAGATGGGTCTCTCTCTCTCTCTCTCTCTCTCTCTCTCTCTCTCTCTCTCTCTCCCTCCTTCCATCCCCTCCTCTCCCTCCCATCTCTGTTTACTTTATCCTTTATTTATTGCTGATATTTTTTTGTTGATTTTTCTCGCCGAGGGAGTGGAGAGGGCATCAATCACTGTCACTTAGTGTCACTCATCTTAAAATGGGGTGCCACCCCATCCTCTCTCTCTCTCTCTCTCTCTCTCTCGCTCTCTCTCACACACACACACTCTCTCTTTCTCTCTCTCTTTCTTTCTCTCTCAGCCCCTGTATATCACGACTCGAGTTTATGTTAAACTCCCTCAATACATTAATCTGCGAAAAGATCTGTGGTCATGCGCCTCCAATCTGACTCAAATATATGTTTACAAGTTTCCAAATGAGAGTAGCGCAGGAACGCCGTCACTTCTTATTCCCCGAGGCGTGCAGGCATGCAGGGCTCGGAGCAGCCCAGTCGGACGAGTGCAGCTCTTATTTAGATGAATGATTAAAGTTAAGGCTCAGCCTCGAGTCCCAGCCCAGCACTCTTGTTTAAAGAAGAATGGGGGAGCTGTCATCTTTTGATGCATTGCCTGCCATCTCGCATGCAAAGACGATACCTTGCCACACACACACACATAAGCATACACATAGCCAGCTGCTACAAACAGCCTCTTTTCTCCTCTCCCTGTAATTCTTCTCTCTCTCTCTCTCTTTCTCTAAATGATAGATCTGTACTAGTTGTATTAGTCTGGATGAGTTGCTCCCCTTTCATGGTAAGGCCCCTGAGGAATAGGAGCTTGAGCAGGTGATGTGTGAGCATCAGAGTTCAGTAGAAAGTCTTGGTGCTCGAGTGTATCCTGTGAAGGCTGAGGGTGGGTGGACGAGATCATGTGTCTGCTGCTCAATAATTCAGCAAATCTGGAATCCTGCGACGGAAAATCAGTTCTGCTGGTCACATTTGACAGAAATATTGTTTTCATGTTCTCAGGTTTAATTATGGCCAATTTCATTTCAATTCCAAAGAAGCACAGGTGAGTCACAAAAATTTCCATATAATGGTGATGATAACGATGATAAGAAAAAAAACTTCTAATCTGGGAAAGAACATTACACATTAGCATTTTCTGCTTGCTAACTAGGTGCCATAGCTAATGTTGGCAGTTACATTATTATAGAAGGCGAACTGTGTGTTTCTTTCCTAAGCAAAAGAATGAGGAGGGCTCTTCAGGACTGTGCAAACTCAAGACCTATTGGGAATGTCTTCAGGACCCATCTACTGTAGGCCCTAAAATAGTTTCCACCCCAGACCTCGTAGCAACTCATTTCAAGCCCTCATCCTAACGTCAAGGTGTAATTAATAAAAGCTTAGTCTCCTAAAGATGACCAAAATAGATGACTAAGAGGTCTTGAGTTAAAGACCTTCTGAAGACACCCTCATGATTTGATGATACTTTTGTAACACTTTTTTTTTTTTTTAGGAAAGAATATCAATAAAGGATAAAGTATAAGGGATGTTCAAGTGGACTTTTGATTGCTCAAATCAACAGTTATGAGAGTAAAAACTACCTTTATTTCTTTATATAATCCCCTCCTACCCTAATGCACTTATCCAAGTGTTTCACTAGTGCTTCAATACCATTAAAATAGAAAGTTTTCTCAGTATGCTGGAGTCATGATTGGACTGCCTGCTTCATGTCTGGAACGCTGGCCTCTCAGGATCTCCTTTGTGGAAATGTGGAAATGCTTTGGAGTGAGGTCAGTACTATACATGGGAATGTGGCAATAACTCCCTGCCAAGATCCTGTAATGTCTCTGTGGTGTTTGTGAATTATTTTACAGTTCCCACAGAAAGATGTTGGTGACTAGTTATCTGTCGATTTTCAAAGATCAGGCATTGAATGATAAAGTTCAAGGGAATGACGGCAGTGGGCTCCGAGCCTCCTCGGTGGGGTCATTCACGACCTTCTTTAAAACGATTGGACCATTCATATATTTTATTTTTGGTTTTACTCCTTCATTCATGAGAAATTTTATCAACAGTCCCTGTTTGACTTGAACATACTTCATATATTGCTGTTTATTTGAATAACTTTGTATAAGTAAAAAAAGATAATTTATTTAAAGCTCAAAATTAGCTTAAAGTTCAACTGATTCAAAAAGTCATTAAAGTAAATGGTTGACACTTTATCTAAAGTTTTTCTGTGGGTGTCTCTGTAAACGTCTGTATGCAAGCAATTATAATGGAGCTGAGGATTTATGCTCGGGTGCAGATGGATGACAGAAGCACAACTTACGGAACTAAACTCTAAGTTGTAATTATATTTGTGTCTAAATGCTGGTTTTTATTTAAGTGTCATTTAGTTGCTTATAGTGATTGTATGTAAGGTACAGGTCCATACTATTCACGCTGGAATAACCCACTTATTCAATTTACTCCTTTTACTGTACATAAGATGTGCTTTAAAATAGTAGTTTTATTAAGCCAGACTATTGTGTCTTTATGCTAAGGTGCTGCAAAAATCGATGTGCCTCCATATTCTACATCAGGATTCATTGCAATATCACGGGATCAACATTAGCAGAAATATTTTGTTTCCCTCCTGCACACTTCTTACCATAGGTGTGCTGTATATTTCTAATCTGTTGTCTATACTGTAACATATGAATGGTTTAGCTGCTGTTCACAGTTTTTTTTTTTTTTTTTTTTTTTTTTTATCTGCTGGTGGCTGGTTGCACAGATTGTCTCAAAACGTCACACCCCTGTTCCCCCTTTTATGCAGCTCTTATGTTGGCTCGGTAACTGCCTCCACTGCCGGAGTAACATCAATGTCCCCTTGCTTCCACCTCCGCACTGAGGAGAGGTGTAACGAAGGCACGACTGTCCCGTGTTAAATGGGCTGTGTGAAAGGGGCTAAAGACACATACACACACTCATCCGTACCTAGAAGCAATTTAGGGTCACCAGTTCACTTTTTGATGTGTTTAGGAGGTAAGATGTAATCACAGCACCATCCAGAAACGCGCACTGACCTGGAGAGAACATGTGAAACTCAGATCAGATGGTAACTCGATTTCAGGATCAAACTCCAAACCCTGGAGCTTCGAGGCATGAAAAAAAAAAAAAAAGAACAATTTGCTGTGCTTCTTTGCTCTCTAACCAGCTCCAAGGCTAGCTGTTGCCTATTAATATTCTCCACCTCCTCCAAATCTTAGAAATCTAACAACCCATGTTTTTTTTTTTTTTATGAAGTTTCTAAGCTAGATTGTCTTTTGCTCAAGTGCAGGTAAGGTAGATAAGAATCCAGCTTAACAAGCACAGCAATAAAGTTTGCTGTAGGCTATAAATAAATAATAGTAGACTTAGTTCTCATGGCCATATTTATTTCTTTTTTTATGACATGTTATCGTGAAAGAAAATGGAATCAATATATATATAGCAGTTGCTTTTAGACAGTCTCTGTGTTAGTGTCTCTCAGTGGAGTCGGAAGGATTGCTTTGAATGTAATTTGAAAAAAAAAATGTGTGCAGAGAAACAAATTTTATTAAATGAATTTCACTATGTGAAAGATTTTCCCGGACCTCTAAACATCTCTAATTTGTTACTATGCACCATTTTCATATACACAACAGCAAAGCAAAAATCAACAATACACAGGCCTTATCTGATTCAGCACATCATTTTTTTGCTATGTGCAAGTCCCTGTATTTTTTCCATGAAAAAGCATGAGCCAATACTTTTGGTCAAGTTTCATGATAAGAGTTAGGTAACTTTTTCACTGAAGAATGATTGAGGCTTCGGAATATTTTGTTTTTGGCAAGTGCAATCTTTAGGCTGTCCACACAGCTAAGTAATCTTGAGGCTATCTGTGTGCTAGCACCCACAGCAAACTCATAGCAATCTTTAGACTATCAGCGGTGAGTGATTATCAGCGGAAAGAAGCTCAAAGCAAAAGTAGAGCATCAGGATGGGCTAAACAGACTCGGAAAGCAGAACTGAGCTCACAGTGTTTATGGGGATGAAAGTGAGCATTTGAAGAATAAAACCACAGAGTAAAATAAAGTGTACGTTCACATGCTTTAAATATTAACTTTGTGTCAGTAATGTTTTATCATATTAGATGATTCAAAGCCAGTCTCGAGAAAGCAGGTCTCGTGTTTTATCCTAGAGTGTGAAACAGTTTAATCCTGTTGATTTTGTTTAGTCAAGCCGTGCTCATCTCTTCGTCTACATCTTAAAAGGCCGGCTCATACTGTCCTAATGGTTTCGGATCAGTCAGCTGACACTCCTCCTGCTTTACAGACATTCCTGTGGCTGACTGATGGAAATGATGGAATTATATTGCAATAGATCTCTTTATGGAGACTCTGGCCCGTATAGAGGAAATGAAGATGATCCTGGATTACATTAATCCAGACCCGAGTATCTTATTCCACCACTTTACTGATTAGATTTAAGCACCGGTTGAATGACCTGATCATGGTTTAGCTGGGAAATCTGACTGCAAAGCTACTTATAGAGGAGCTACTGTACACTCTGAGATTAATCCTTTGGTGTAAATGCTATGATACATACAGTACAGGCTTTTTCAGCATAGATACACAGTATGGATAGTGCTCTGACAGATGTCTGTCATGAATAACAAACTGCACTATTGCACATCCTTTGGAAAATGCCTTCAGGTGTTTTATTTTT
This sequence comes from Clarias macrocephalus, assembly GCA_011419295.1. Lineage (NCBI taxonomy): Eukaryota > Metazoa > Chordata > Actinopteri > Siluriformes > Clariidae > Clarias > Clarias macrocephalus. The sequence continues at coordinate 121,176 of JAAGKR010001161.1, forward strand.
TTGTTTGTTTATTTGTTTGTTTTTAAAATCATAGATTACTGACATTTTGTTCATCTATTTCACACACACTGATCAGCCACAACATTAACATCACCACTAGGTGACTTGAATAACATTGATTATGCAACAATTAGTTCCGACCGAGCAATCTGATTGGACGAGAGGCATTCCACAAGTCCAATTTAACATTTAACAGAGTAAAACACATATAACTATTACCTTAGTGCACTAACTTTTCATTTAATGCTACTGTATTTGGGATGTGATATTGCTTATCAATTATAATGTATAATATTTATAATATATTTATTCAATGCCTGTAAACTGGTGACATATTAATGGGTATCTGAGGCTCATTCGTGGCTGTGGAGACCAAAAGCAAGCCTGTCAGGTCTGATCCCACAGAAAAAGGAAAAAGTCAGATCTGGCCATGATATAAAGGTATCAGAACACTCAGTGGATCACAACCTATCTTGTAGGGGGCTTAGCAAGCAAAGAGTCTAAGCTTGTTGATCTGACGACCAAATTCCCAAGATCTCAATCCAACTGAGCATCCATGGAAGGTGCCAGACAAACAAGCCCTATCTAAGAAGACCCACCCCCACTCCGCAACCCGCAGCAACTAAAGGATCTGTCACTAACATTCCGGTGCCAGATCCCCAGAGGTCTGGTGAAGTCATGCACTGAGGGGGCAGAGTTACCAAGGGAACAATACTGGGGATGTTTTGGGTTTTAATGATATGGCTGATTAGTGTATAATCCTGGAGGTGCAAGGTGACAGTGCTAACCACAACACAACTTCAGCTAAATAAAAGATCACAGCTCAGTTCAACACAATGCATTGTGGCATGTTATAATGAAAAGGCTCATTTACATGATTAATAATTCTCAATCTGTTAGCAGTTGATATCTTTAATTAAGAGAGGTTATTTCGCCATTAAATATAAGTCTTCTTTTGAGAGTTCAGCATGCTTCACACAGGGGACCTTATGCCTATCAAATATATAAATAAATATAGGGATAAATATAAATAAATAAAGTGACTCACCTTCAGAAACTCTAAACTTACATTCAAATGTCAAAATTTACCATAACGTGTGCGTAAGGTGAACATACTGTAGATATGTACATACATATAACTTAACATACATTATGGTTGGAGTGCAATGGTGGAAACATTAAAATATCGGTTCTGCTACGGAATGAAATGATTTTCATACATTCCGTTAAGTGTACAATGGTATGATGGTAATAATGGTAGCATTACTCATGAGTTATCAGGGAGTTCAGTGTATTGTATTACATCTACCAGTTCAGTTCTTGTTTAAATGAACATCCTGGAAATAATTGAGTTCCTCTTCATAATATATAAGGACTTCTATCATTGACCTACCAGTGATGTGGTTCGTCTTTCATTGCTCTGGAGGTTTTTTGCAAACTCCTTTGCATTGGATGCCAGTCGAAAGCCTAACCGTAAATGATATTTCCCTTCCACACCACAGTGCTGTGCCTTGATGAGAAGTGTTTGGATTTTCACCATCTATATGATACAGAGCATAGATAGTTTTCAATACAGCATAAGACGTCACTTTTTGACAAATCAGCACATAATGTTTGTAGCGAAGAGCGCAACAGAGCTGCTTTAAAGAAGCAATCTTGAGTTTTCAAAAAGCAATTTAATAGATCAGTAATTATTCTTGGTGGTGGACAGAAAATTGAGAAATGTTATTTATGGATATTTATTTTCTGTGTTCTGGATTTATTAATTTTTTGTTCATGCATTATTATTTTTGTATGCTTCAACTAGAGTCTCGGTTTCACGTCATTGACACACACAGCAATGAGTCATGGTGCGAGTGAGTGTCACACTGTGGTGCTCACTGCCATGTTAGGAAAATGCTGAAGTGTGGCAGTATTTTGTGCAGTCAAAGGATCTGACACAGCTGTTTTTACTTGTAAAGTCATTTTAAAAAGTTGGTACTGTTTAACTCTTTCTTACATTTATTAAGGAATCAGACTAAGTTATAGTACAGTATGTTGCAAGCAAACATCAAAGCATTTTCTTTTGCAGCTTTTGACTTGGTATTCATCTCTTGCTACTTCCATGGTACCTAGAGATCAACTTTTTAAAGAAATTTGTAAATGTACTAATCATTATAGTTAACATGAACACTGAAAAAATGTGTAAATAAATAAATAAATAAGGATTTCCAAACTCTTAATATCTTGGCACTTTTAGTTTAAGTTCCTTTTATGAAATCCATTTGTACTTATGTTTGAGCCTTATGTACAGTCGACTCTCATCTTATTTGTGGCAGCAACTCGTGCATTTAGGATGGCAGGATGACACGCTAGTAACAAGACGAAGTTCAAACCGAGCATCAGAATGAAGAAGAAAAGTGACTTAAGTGACATTGAGCATGCTTGCATTTCCTATTTCCAAGGACAGGAAACTGAGGTTATACTGTAGTTCACATGGCCTCTCCAAAAAAATTGCACAATAGAAGATTGGACAAATGCCCCGTCTGATGAGTCTTGAGTTCTACTTGGACATTCAGAATTTGTCATAAACAACATGGGACATAGATCTATCCCGGCTTTTCTTAATAGTTCAGCCTGGTGGTGATGGTGTGACGATATTTTCTTGACACATTTTGGGTCCCTTAGAACCAGTTGCGCATCTCATAAATGCCACCTCCTGCCAGGGTATTGTTGCTGACCATGTCCATGCATTAATAACCACAGAACAGCATGAAATATCACAAAGCTAAAATAATCTCAAACTGGTTTCTTGAACATGACAATGAGTTCACTGTACTTAAGTGTGCATATTGACATGACCGCGTTATGCAGTTGCTGCAGATTTGTCGGCTCCACAGACTCCACGCAAAATATTTTTTACGCAAATATCTTCAATGTACAGACATGCCAAGTTAACAGTTTATTATATATTATTATATATAATAATAATAATAATACAGTGGAACCTTGGATTACGAGCATAATTCATTCCGGAAGCTGGCTTGTATTCCAAAAACACTCATAAACCAAATAAACTTTTCCCATAAGAAATAATGAAAACTCAAATTATTCATTCTACAGCCCAGCACGGGAAAAAATAAATTCTCTCTAATGATACTCGCGTGAGCATACTAACAGAATCACCGCTGTAAAGTAAAAAAAAAACAAACAAACAAATGAACCAGCACCTTAGCTTTGAAAAGAATCGCGACAGAGCTGAGTTTTCTTTGTAAATAAAGCGCGTGTGCAGCCGGGGAGATCTGTGCACACGCACACACAAGGTACACATGAGAAAAGTGTGTGTGTGTCGGTGTGAGTTGGGCACAGTGTCAAATTACTCGCGCGCACACAGAAGAGAGAGGCAGATGCTGATTATACTAGTAAGAGACAAGCACTAAAACGCAGCAGGGGAGACGATTACCCATAATTCCCGCAGCGCAAGAGAGAGAATCCTGAGTATTGCGGCAATGATTTGGCTCAGTTGTGATCACTTGCCGCTCTGTGTCAAAGTAAGAGTCGTATGCGTGATACATGATACTCGGCACTCGTAAACTAATACTTGCTCGGTTTCTTATTAAAAATATATTAAAAATCTTTGCTCGGTTTGCGGAACACTCGTAAACCACATTACTCGCAATTTGAGGTTCCACTGTATATACATTGTAATCTTGGATCTTGTAACTTGGTCTGCAAGCGTTTTGCAAGACGAGCCAAATTTTTAAAGAAATTTTAACTTAATAAACGAGTGAGTCTTATATGATGCGCTTGTCTGCCGAGCGTCACGTGATCACAACTGAGCCAATAGTTCTTTTATCTCTCTCTCGTGCTGGAGGATTGTGGGTAATCATCTCTAGGGTTGGGTACCCAAAACCGGTGCCAATGCGGCACCGGTACCTATATAACCGAAGAACGCGAATTTCGGTGCCTCATTTCGGCACAGAACG
>JAAGKR010001161.1:125160-139030 GCA_011419295.1 Clarias macrocephalus
TGTACTTATGTTTGAGCCTTATGTACAGTCGACTCTCATCTTATTTGTGGCAGCAACTCGTGCATTTAGGATGGCAGGATGACACGCTAGTAACAAGACGAAGTTCAAACCGAGCATCAGAATGAAGAAGAAAAGTGACTTAAGTGACACTGAGCATGCTTGCATTTCCTATTTCCAAGGACAGGAAACTGAGGTTATACTGTAGTTCACATGGCCTCTCCAAAAAAATTGCACAATAGAAGATTGGACAAATGCCCCGTCTGATGAGTCTTGAGTTCTACTTGGACATTCAGAATTTGTCATAAACAACATGGGACATAGATCTATCCCGGCTTTTCTTAATAGTTCAGCCTGGTGGTGATGGTGTGCCGATATTTTCTTGACACATTTTGGGCCCCTTAGAACCAGTTGCGCATCTCTTAAATGCCACCTCCTGCCAGGGTATTGTTGCTGACCATGTCCATGCATTAATAACCACAGAACAGCATGCAATATCACAAAGCTGAAATAATCTCAAACTGGTTTCTTGAACATGACAATGAGTTCACTGTACTTAAGTGTGCATATTGACATGACCGGGTTATGCAGTTGCTGCAGATTTGTCGGCTCCACAGACTCCACGCAAAATATTTTTTACGCAAATATCTTCAGTGTACAGACATGCCAAGTTAACAGTTTATTATATATTATTATATATAATAATAATAATAATAGAGGGAGATCTGTGTGCGTGTGTGTGTGTGTGTGTGTGTGTCTGTGGCGGTGTCAAATTACGCACGCACACACAAGGTACACATGAGAAAAGTGTGTGTGTGTCGGTGTGTGTGGGGCACAGTGTCAAATTACTCGCGCGCACACAGAAGAGAGAGGGAGATGTTGATTATACTAGTAAGAGACAAGCACTAAAACGCAGCAGGGGAGATGATTACCCATAATTCCCGCAGCGCAAGAGAGAGAATCCTGAGTTTTGCGGCAATGATTTGGCTCAGTTGTGATCACTTGCCGCTCTGTGTCAAAGTAAGAGTCGCATGCGTGATACATGATACTCGGCACTCGTAAACTAATACTTGCTCGGTTTCTTATTAAAAATATATTAAAAATCTTTGCTCGGTTTGCGGAACACTCGTAAGCCACATTACTCGCAATTTGAGGTTCCACTGTATATACATTGTAATCTTGGATCTTGTAACTTGGTCTGCAAGCGTTTTGCAAGACGAGCCAAATTTTTAAAGAAATTTTAACTTAATAAACGAGTGAGTCTTATATGATGCGCTTGTCTGCCGAGCGTCACGTGATCACAACTGAGCCAATAGTTCTTTTATCTCTCTCTCGTGCTGGAGGATTGTGGGTAATCATCTCTAGGGTTGGGTACCCAAAACCGGTGCCAATGCGGCACCGGTACCTATATAACCGAAGAACGCGAATTTCGGTGCCTCATTTCGGCACAGAACGCGAATTTCGGTGCCACTTAAATGCCTGAACTGTCGATTGAAATATTTGTTCTCTGAGGCTATGATGACACAGTTGTAATAAGCATTAGATTCATCAACACACATGATTGCTAGTAAAATTTAAATACTGCATTCATGGAGTGTCAGAAATGATCAGAAATTATTTTCTTAATTAGAAAAATCTTGTGGAATTCGGAAAGCTTTGATAATACAAATCCAAAACATTGTTGCAGTAATGTTACTGTCCTTTTTATTTTTGTAGATTAAAAGTTTATTAGATTAGACAAAAAAATTAAAAGCACAAATCATCAGGAAATGAGACCATCCGAGATGCGCGTAAATGCAGCAACTAACGTTACACTCGCTCTGACGGCAGCAAGTGGTCTACCGCTATCTTAACTTGCTAAATTAAACAACTTTCGTTAAAATGCCTAAAACTAAATTGTCGAAAGTGTGGCTATATTTCACAAGAAAGGATTCCGACACCGCGACGTGCAGCAAATGTTTTACAGCAGTTGTGTGTAAAGAGGGAAACACATCAAATCTAATGAAACATTTGAGGGCACACGGGATAAACTTAAAAGCAGAGGGATGCGCCGTGTATGACGGTTTGCGGACAACAGCTGACACTATTGGTGTGGATGACCCCAACCCCAGTCATACTAACCGTAGCATTCATAAATCTTGCATTCATGCTAACAAATGGTCAAACGATTTGTAAAATACTAATGTAACATGGATTCTGTTTATAATTATGGCTTTCCAGCTAGTACTAGTAGTACTACAACAGTGACCCCATTTACTATTGCAAAGAAGGCTAATTTGATTAAGGAGAAGGTAGAGGAACTCCACAGGGCTTTTAATATATTGTTAAATGTTAAGCATAAATTTTTTTGTTCAATAAAAATGTATTCTTGAGTCATCCACCATCATTTTGTGGCTTTTGCAAAGTATCGGTTCAGGAACTGTTTTGGCACAGGTACCAGTTTAAAAGTATCGATTTGGCACCGGTATCGAAAAAACCCCAAACGATACCCAACCCTAATCATCTCCCATGCTCAGTCTCGGTGCACGTCCATCACTTATATAAGTAACATCCATGCACATGTGTACTGTTTACTAAAACATTGTGACCGCTTTTTGGTTCAATTTTGTATCAAAGTGCAGTGAACATTCTTTAGTAACTGTACTGCAACAATGGCCTCCAGGAAGAAAAAAAGGTTAGATATATATACACACACAATCCAAGTATTTCATTAGAATGAGCAACACTCTAAGCTTAGTTGTCTGTTGTTAGCTGCCAGTGGCAGATTTTACTCAAGTCGCAGGGTGTTCATTTTAAGCACTAGGCAATAGTCTCTGAGCTCAGTGTGCAGCAATCCTAACATGTTTTGCTTAATAATTCTGTAATTAGACTTTTCCGTATTAACAGCATGCTGTCTGCCTACAGTCCTCTCTGCACTGTGCCTTGTCTGCAAATTGTGGACCTTGTCCAGAAGGGTGAAAGCCGCCGCATGTCGAGATACCAGACTTGCCCTGGCTGCCTGCAATGCCCTAAGTCGCCTAGACACTCACACACACAGACACACACACACACACAGTTGTCTGATACACAGTGTGATGTGATGGAGTGAATGGTGTCGACTCTGGACTGGTGGGACAGGTGTAGGTCAGACAAAACAGTGGGGTGAAGCGAGGAGCCGTAGTCTTACTGAAAAGACTTCTTCACCTGTAGCTGCTGTCACGTTTGCCAACACACACACAGATATACATAATCATGTCAATGTACATGTTTGGATGTGTGGTGTAGGGTTGTCATTTTTGGTTTCAGTATCAATAACAGATGTACTGTCATGATTGTCAATGACAGACATGATAGATTGGCATGAATCATTAAACAAGTAGAACTTGATACCAACGCTGTCAACAAGGATGCCTAATCCACCAACAAGTCTAGTCCTACTCACTGCAAATGTTCTTTTCTGAAATGTTCTATTCTGAAAATATACTTTGAACAGAAAGTAATAATGATACTTCTGTATACACCATACAAACCTTCAACTGTTTATTCTATAAATATCTATTACTACAATATTAGACAGATGCATGAATAACTTTTTACATGTTGTGGCAACGAAATAAAAAAATACATAAACACTAACTTCATTTAACATCAAGGTGCAATCTCCACTTATGAAAAGAGTGCCAAAATGTGCAGTTCCTCGAATGACCACTAGGCTCCAAAAGTGATTCCGTCCCAGATTAAAATGTCCAACTCACTCACTCATCGTCTATAACGATTTATCCTGTATTCAGGGTCACGGGGGGCCTGGAGCCTATCCCAGAAGACACAAGGGCCACAAGACAGGGTACACCCTGGACAGGGTGCCAATCCATCGCAGGACACATACACATACACACACTCACTCATTCACTATGGGCAATTTGGGAACGCCAGTTAGCCTAATCTGCATGTCTTTGGCCTGTTAACAGTTTTAATAAGGTTCCTTATTTCCATAACCTGAGCTATATCTAGTGTATAGAATAAACTTAGAAAGTGCTGGACAACTATGTCACTTGTCATATTTTATCATTTTTAAAATAAATTTTCTCCTCAATTGGCCATTATATATTATCAGTATCTCTCCTCTCACACAGCAGCTAAGTTCTATTGACGGTGAAAGCTACTGTAACTTTTCCTGAGATTTTTAATGTTTTCAAATTGTTGATTATGTTGTATCACACTTAGAGAATAAGAGCTATTTGCCGTCTTCCACAAACAAATGCCCACAACTGGCCAGTGTCAGTCTGACTGACAGAGAAGAGAGAGAAATGCCATCCCCTCCACCCAGAGAGCAGGACAGATTTTTGCTTTTTTGAACAGTTGGTGACAGATGGCAATCATGGCATCTTTGGTATTCAGCCAATGAATCTTACGGGCAAAACTTTTCTGTTGTTTTGACTTAGGAACCCCAGATTTTATTCTAGTACCAATCAAATGTTTTAACAGGTTTTGATTTATTTTCTACATTCCAGAACAATAGAACTAGTCCTAGAACAAGGGCGGCGGTTACTTCTGCTGCAGAGAAGTTCATTTAGAGTTACCAGCCTCAGAAATCACCAATTTACAGCACCTCACATTAGAGCCATTATGTAGGATTTACAGAGCATAAGTAGCAGACACATCTCAATATCAACTGTTCAAAGGAGATTATTGCATATTCTGGATGCCTTCTGCATTGTTTTATAATGTAGAAAGAAAAAAAAGCTGATGAATTGGAAGCTGTGTCCAAACGTATATTAAAGTTATGCTAAGTAATGTCTTAGCGCTGACATTTTTTGCCAAATGTCAGCCATTGAAGCACTCCCTCCCTTTAGTCCTAAACTACTATAACTTCATGTCTCACCCTGCGGAAACTAGTGATGGGAATACAGTTTTTTTTTCTCCAGAGACTCAGATCATTTGGCTCGGCTCAGCAATAAAAGCTAGATCCTTTGGCTGCCAAATGACTATTCATTTAATAGTACTGTACTTCTGGCTTTTATATTTCAGCCACATTTAGTAATGTTTTGACCTATGATTGGAAAGCGTGCATCTACATCACAAAAATTATTCAGTGTAATTATAATGAACCTCAATTGCAGAATACTGTTATTTCACTTTATCGTTCAGGAATGTACAAACATTATTTAGTATATATAATGACTGTTGTATTTTTTGCTGAATTTTGTAAATTAATGTTTTGCTACAAACTCTAAACAAAGTGCATCTGGACTCTGTGGACAAGTTCAATGCTTGTGAAATGTTAAGATCAAATCAAAAGAAATATACAAAATACAATAATAACACAAATAAACTATGAAAAAACAAATCACACCCAAAACAAAATATGGTATGCCATATACTGTAACGAATAATAATAATAAAAAACTTATTTACCTAAGCAAATTTTAAACAGTTTTAACAACAAAAAGGAAAATCGATCTTTCACGTAAAACAGAACTCGTTCATGACCAACACATCATTAGCAGAAACATGCAGTGGATTCATGATGTAGCCCTATGGTCCAAAATGTGTTGGGGTTTTTTGCCCTGAGGAAATAATTTAATATAATATTTATTTATTTATTTATTTACATATTTATTGCCTTTTTTCAGACGACTTAACAAGTTAAATGATCTGCCAAGCAATAAAGCAAGCTCTGTATCAGTTTCCAGCACTTCAGATCTCTCAGGTCTCTCCAGTAATGAAAAGCCACACAGATGCTCACTCTCGTCTTCATATTGTTCTTATTCCTTTTCCCTTCGGCAGGCTTTTTGTACAGACTGTGTTTTTCCAGACTGTCTATTTGTTAAGCTGTTGTCAGCAATGGTGGAATGGAAATTTGGCCAACCTTGGCTTTTTTTGCCATTGTTTCCATAAGATATAACAGGAGATCTGCCGCTTTACGCTCCTGCTGCAACAAAAATCCAAATGGAATCAAACCCCCTTTTTGTTCTTAAATCAGCTTGAAATATCCGTTCATGTAGAGTTTGGGGGCAAATAATCAGTAGCCACAGTGATCAGAAATTTGTCCAATTTCTGTGTCCAGTTGGGCTGTGCATCCAGGAGTAGCCCGACTTTTAACCGCATGAACTGGGTGTGCTGGTCCGACTTTGAGAAGCTCGATTTAGTGTTCGAGTAAAGCATTTACATTTATTTAAAAATCCAGTTTTATCCAGATTAAATAAATCATCATGTAAACGTACTGTCAGATGTCATCCTCCATTGTTCTCTTTTTATAGTCTAGTCTCAAACTGATACTTATTTAAATCTTTTCTGGTGTCAAGCTTCAGAATCTTGAATCTTGGCTACGCAAACTTATAGGTGTGAATCCATAAAGGCAAGTTTATTAAATTAGCTTTTGAATATTGAGCAATTCATAGAAAAATATAGTAACTCTTACAAAGGCTGTGTTTGGTTAACTAATGTATACCACACTTTCCAGCAAAAAAGCTAGAGGACTGGAAACTAATTTATTGCTTACCCTTGCAATGGTTTCCTCTGCAGAGGTCAGATAGCCTCGAGCTCTGTGCAGAAAGTTTGTTGTATCTATAAACTATTGAATATCCAGAGAACAATGACTTAACAGGACAAAAACTATACAAAATATTCAGTGTAGTACTGGGAAAGATCTGTTCTCTGTTTTGATTTAATAGAAACTTCACATTAAAATCGTCCTTGAAACTTTTCAACAACTTCAAAATGAGGGACTTTATTTTTCCTTAACATGAATTTCAGAACATTTATGATATGTGGCAGATACCATTATCCAGCCAGAGTGACTTATATTTATCTTATTATACATCTGATCAGCTGAGGATCAAGTGTATTGCTCAAGAACAATAATGTAGCCTTCTTACCTTTAAATATCTTCTGCTGCTTCAATTCTTCTAGCTATTATAAGTTATAAAACTTAGATATTCACTGTTTTGTATGTTATACCCAATTTGTATAAAAAATAGATGCCTTCAGGTCTGTATGCGTGCAGTTGGCATGTTCTATGGATATGTTCTAAGATGAGTAAATGAGTCTAAAAATAAAGCCCATTATCACATTAGTTTTATTGTATAAATTTAAATATATACAATAAAACTAATTAATAATAATGTATACAATAAAACTAAACTTATTAAGGATGGCATTCACCAGTGGGGGCTACTTTCATGTTATATAGATGTTATTAAATATAACATTTCATGTGATGTCCTTAAAGGTACTTTAAGTTGAAAATACCATAATTAGTTTTAAGCAGATGTTTATTTATTTATTTATTTTAATTAATTTTGAAAATTGTAGTACACTTTGCTGTATAGTAATTAATTGTACTAATTATAGTACATGATTATGTGATAATATGAACTTTGTGTTAAAGCAGTGATCAATACTATTTTGGGACATGGGTAAATGAACTCATTTGGCGTGTAAAAAGCAGCAGCCATTTAAAAAAAAAAAAACATAGATTTTTATCATAAATCCAGTGCGTCTGTTGCCGCTTGACTGCTAGCATCATTAGAGCGTTTGAGGCTGTTTGTCTCTTTAGCCTCATGTTATGACAAGAGCCACAACAACAGGCTCGTTTTAATGAGACTCTTTCCTTTCAGAACCAATAACGAGAAATGACAGCACACATTTTTCTCATTCATCGCACCCCCTCATTTAACAAATGCCCTTTCCCTCTCACTTTTTATACAAAAAAAAAAAACCAAGAGCAATGCATGACGGCAACAATTAAGGAGCTGCACTTCTTCTGGGGCGGTACTTCAATCAGTCTTTCACTTTGTTGTCTTTTCCTTTTTTTTTTGTCCGCGAGTCTTTTCCTTTTATACAGCCTCTCTCCATTCCACACTCTGCAGTGTCGTTATCAGTCTCAGTTCCATTGCTCTGTTCTCTGATACTCCCTAACTCCGGCCGACGCTTCCATTTTTTATGATAATCCATTGACACCATTGGACAGCAAAATCATCTATCTCTTTCTCTCTCTCTCTCTCTCTCTCTCCCTCTCTCTCTTCAGTGGTTTATCTCTTCCCCCTGGGCTGTATTTGCTTCTCATAATTAAATGTCAGTTCCAGACATCCAGTTTCATAGGAAAAGTTTCTTTTCATAATAATTGTCAAAAAATAGAAAGAAATCTCATTCTCAGCCTCAATGGGGATACAGATGTTGTAGAAAGGCTCAAATTGAAACTGATGACTATATTCAAGCAATATTCATTTTTCCCAGCTGTTGACATGATTCATGTATCCATCTGATTTATGTATCCTGAGTCAACGGCTGAATCTTGCTCTCATGCCCAAATGAATAGAACTTTTTTTCTTCCTCATTCTTCAGTTTTTTTTATTTCATTTTATACAATAAATGCCAAAAGCACATATTACGAAGAGCTGGGAATTTAAAAAAAGCCATTTTGCCTACAAATAACTATCAGTGCCAAAAGTACTCAAACAATTATGATACAATGTGAACTTCAGTGCAGTGTGATAGTTCGATGATAGTTTCGAATTAGAGTCAAGAATTATCCACACTCCCCAGTCACTGCTGTGCAGGTCTGAACCTGTTACATCATTTCATTTGTAACTGTGGCAAAAATGCACTTATGATTTGCATGGAAGAAAAGCAGCATGCAGTGATTTGTTGTTTGTGGTCTGAGAGTGTACCTGTACCTGGTGCCAAAATAATTCACAGATAAGCAAACAGAAATGTGTTTGAATATTTGCAAGCAAAATTCATACTGGTACTCTAAGGAAGGTGAATGTTTCTTAAAGGGAATCATTACATGGACTCCTGAGTGTAAATAGTAGAGTATGGAATGAAAACATCCTCAATCGCTGACCAAGAAAAATTTCAACTATCAGCTGGAAAATTGATGCCTACAGTTTTCTGGGATTCTCAATGGCCAGTATTAAAACACTATCAGGAAAAAGATTCAACAAACAACGGTGCTCATTACAGTGAGATGCTTATTGCAGAGCTGAAGCCTAAACTTTGGATAAAATGAAGGTGACTGCTATCCAAGGGCATTGTGATCTTGCTCCATCAGACTTTCACCTGTTTGGTCCCCTGAATGCAGCACTACGAGGATAGTAGTGAAGATAGCAGTGCATTCGTGGCTTGCACCTCAGCCTAAAACATTTTAAATGACAGATGGACAAAGTGTATTAAAAAGCAAAGAGATTATGTCGAACATTTATGTACAGTGGTATCTTGGAATACAAATTTAATCCATCCCGGAGGGAAAATTTCGTATTGCAAAGCCCATTTTCCCATATGATATAATGTAAATGCAGATAATCCGTTCCAGGCACCCAAAAATATTACTTGTATTAACATTTTCCAATACTATAATCATATTTTTGCATATTTAAAAACAATCCAAACATTTAGACATGTAAATGAAGTAAAATATTAATTAATTAAATAAATAAATAAATAAATAGACATTTAACCATAATTTATGATTCCTTTTGGCACCGGGTACTTTAAAAATTAAACTGAAAGTGGATATTTCTACTTTTCTTTTCTACTTGTTACCGCCCTTCCTAATCTTCTTCAGACCCATGGTGCTATGTCTTCTTTAAATCTTGCACTAAATGCAAAAAAAAAAAAACACACACACACACGCACAAAAGAATGAAAACTAATTTGTGATGTGGGGCGTTCATATGCTGAGGTACCATTGTATATGTCTTTTCTAAAAGTTAATTCAAAGTAATTATACAGCCAGAGTGTGGATCATTTTTGACTCACTCTTATATTTGCTCAGCAATAATTTTTGGTTGTCAACACTAATGTTTTAACATTAATTTAGCAACATTTTATGCAATTTGATGAAATGGCATCAGACCAGTGTTGACTATATGACACTGGCAAATCGTTGAATGATTGACCCCAATACAATGTTCCAAATGCAACATCAAAACAACATTTTATTAACATTTATTCTTATATCTCAACTAAAACATTACTTTGAAATGCTCATCCTGCTAATGTTAGACTTTCTGCAACTTTTCAGTGATTATGCTCACGCCCTGAGCAGGACTTGAACCCAAGCCCTGGTAGTGAGCATGCTAAACACTAGCCACTGGACCACCACGGAAACCACTGCTGATGCAACTAAATGCAATTTTTTAAACAAGGAGCTCCACAAAATAGCTTCTCCAAGTCAATAATACTAGACAACTGCAGATTACAAAACATTAAATTGCATGGTGGCACTACCAGGGGTAAGGGTTCGACTCCCACCCTAGGTCTGTGTGTTTTGAGTTTGCATGTTCTCCCTGTGCTTGATGGGTTTGCTCCAGGTTAATTGATGTTTCCAAATTGTACCCCGCGATGCAATTTGACATGCCTAAAGTGTGAGCAATAAAATTCGCTGATTGTTTTTTTACCTTAGTGCTGTTTAATAGCCTTTTGCTTTACTCCCAGGTTGAAACTTCTCTCTTGTCGCTTGCACTAGTTTTGCTTTATGTCATGGTTATACAGCTGTTGTGTTTGCCATGTCTAATTCACTACATCTGCTTCTCTGATTAAGATTTCTGAAAACATTCATGAACTTAAGGGACCAATCATGTTTATGCAGTCGGACATTGTGTGAACATTGTGTGGCATCAAACCAATGTTGACTACATCACACTGTGTTAAGTGGCATAAATGCTATAAGTGAATGTTGGTATGCTTTTGTTTTGCAGTTGTATTTGCAAGATGGTGGTGAGGTCATTTATCCAGCATAATTTTATCACAATTTTATGACTCTACCTTTAAAAAAATAATAAAATAATAATAATAATAATAATAATTTGGTCAGACTTTCTGTTTTGTGTGGACGACATCGTTTTGTGCAGCCAAAAGTATTGAGACAACATATGCTGTGTATTATAGTTCTCCCTGTGCATAAAACATACTGTATGATGTCACTTATTAGTTCTTGCCTACCTGGTGGAAGAGTTGTGCTAATGAGAAGCAGCTGGTTTAGTTAATAGATAGAACAAATATGTGGTAGGACTTTTACGTTTTGAAGCCGGGTTGTCCACCTCTGTATGAAAATGGATAAAACTAGGCAATTCTCAAGTGAATTGTGAAATTCTGTGGCAAATTTCTGTACGTGAACTTTAGGTAGACATCAATCAGACATGGATTGAGCAAGAATATTCCTGACGTCTACGTATGCCCAACTGGATTCAGCAGGTTTTGAAAAATAAAAGACTTCATACTAAATCTTAATTGTTGTATAGATTTGTAATGACAAAATCTTCTTATTATCTTAGTAGTCATTATTTTATCATTAAAATTTCATGAATTTTAGTTTTTGGTTCCTACTGCATATGAGAAATTCATATTAAAATATTAGAGTTTCTGTCACTGAGTACTTGCTTTATGTTAAACACACAGTACTATGCAGATTTTTGTGTTTTCATGTAATCACTGGAAACAATGTAATTTTCTCTTACAATGATGAGATAAATACATATAAAATTATTTAATTTGAGAAAACATCTTCATTGTCATATTAAATCCATGCTGGTTGTACTAGTAATCAGTGGCTTCGCTAAATTGTTTTCCTTTGGTTTTGTTTTTGGTGACTTGTGATTGTTTTTTGTTGTTGTTTTTATATTTCAATCACCCTTTTGGCGGCACAGTGGTGCAGTGGTTAGTGGTGCACTGTTGCCTTGCACCAGCAGGTCCTGGATTTAATTCCTACGTTGGGTGTGTGCATCGAGTTTGCATGTTCTTCCTGTGCTGCGTCGGTTTTATCCGGGATCTCCAGTTTTCTCCCACAGTCCAAAGACATGCAGATTATCCTATTGATGTTCCCAAATTGCCCATAGTGTGTGAATGTTGACTACCACGGTCTTACAAAGTGGAAATAAATACAAGGCCACCAGTGGCCTCCGTGGTCCCTACTGAAGTTCCTAGATAGATGGATGGAATCATTCTTTTGTTGTACTTTACGTCTCCACCAGCAGCTGACTACTTAAACCATCTTTCACTTGCAGTGCAACTTTTTTTACCTCCTTTATACCTAATAATCACATCAAAAGAGATCTGAGCAAGAGGAGATATTTCTGAGTATGATATTATTGTATAACAAATACATCAATTCAGCCTATTTATAGACATATTTACTGCCAGACTCAAAATTGTCTTATTATTATTAGCTGCTTACTTTTATGCTTGATATAAATTTAGAAAAAGCATAATAATCTCATGTTTGTCTCAAAACATATTAGAAAAAATAACATTAGTTACATTTATATTAATTTTATTAATTAAATAATTTAACTCATGTACTTTATATTAGCAAATAAAGATCCTGTACTGTATATGTGCTGCCCTTGTACCTCTGTACACTGAAATAAAATTAACCTTCTGGCTCAATATTAAATGACCAAATAATCAGACCTTATATACTATAAGTATATAGTATAAATAATATACTATATTATTTCCATTCTGATGAACTATTTGCAGAAAAATAGCAGCTTTGAATTCTGCATGAAGCTTTGATTCTATCACAACACATTAATGGTGGAATCAGGTTTGCTATTCATTCATAATTCATTTGTTTCCAATCATGGGATTAATTTAACATTAATTTAAATAGATCGAGTTAACCCTAATTAACTGACAAATGCGGCTCCCCTGTAGGTATCATTACTCATTTAAAGTTTTGTAAAATGTTTTTTTCTCTGGCGGATTCTAGGAATCCACACATAAATAAATGAATAATTTAAATACAATTATTTATACAATGGGTTTAGTCATTATAGTCACAGTAATTATATACAACAAAATTAACGTTATATTGGGGCATATTTGTATGTCATTTCAGACTAGGTCAGAGTCCGCGCATCCATCACCAACCACATAATATCTTCTTTGACTGCGCACCAAGGTGAACAGTGCAGATGGTGGTGTTGAGAAAGCTGTGATAATATTTATCATTAGAAAATACTGGAAACTGTTGTAGTACACAGTGCCAGTGTAGATCAAGCCATTAAATTCTCATTACCACGAGAGAAAGTTAAATTCTCTTGTCCTACAGATACATGACATTGATAACAAGAAGTTCCAACTGCTGCAACTCTCTTTTTAAATGTACAGGGTACAATGGGGAAATTATTACTTTGTCTAGTACAGGAAGCAGGTTAAGTATACAGTCCTACAGTAGTGTAATATTTTCTAACAACATAGCTATGCATGGATACATTATTAAATGTGAAAAATTTGAGTTGTTCAACCTGAGCATCTTGCCAAAACAAGCGGCAAAACACTCATGGACTGAGCAGCTTAATAACAGCATTTTCATTTAATGTAATTATGTACGTGTGTACTATGTCCCTTAAAAAAAAACATAAACAAGCATTCATTATTGTTGTTTACACAACCGATATAAAACTTGAAAAATAAGATATTAAGCCTGTTTTCTCAAATAATTTCTGACTTAGACTGCATACTAAAAACTGACTCCAGATACCCAAATATACACGCAAAAGTGCTGAAAAAGAGAGTTTTCCATAATATGCCCCATCACCCACAGCGACTGGGGCTATAAAGTTCGGCAAAAAGTGAAAGAAAAAGAACTTTTTTAAATTATTCAAATGTTAAACAATACCTATGAATGACTGGATGTGCACTGGGGTAAAACACCAAGGGTGGGCGTCATGCCCCAGAGGGGTATATCACATATCATGTCATATCACCTGCCATATCTAGGTTATAGCAGGAATTCCTATTGGGATATTAACAGCTATATAAAGTATAAAGAAGGTTGTTTAAATAAAACAAAATATACCAACCAAAATATACCCAATGTACATTGAAGAAATAATACTCCACCTTTACATGCAGTTGATTTTCTACAAACTTTCGCTAAACTTTT
>JAAGKR010001162.1:0-80000 GCA_011419295.1 Clarias macrocephalus
GCCTTGCACCTCCAGGGTCCAGGTTCGATTCTCGATTCTCGGAGGATCTGTGTGCATGGAGTTTGCATGTTCTCAATCTGGAAATTTGGTGGGTTTCCAATGGGTTCACCCCACAGTCCAAAGACATGCGTGTGAGTGTATGTGGGTGTCCCCTGTGATGGATTGGCACCCCATCCAGGGTGTATCCCGCCTCAAGCCCTAAGTCTCCTAGGATAGGCTCAAGGCCCCCCGTGACCCTGTATATATACAGGATGAAGCGGTATAGACGATGAGTGAGTGACTGAGTGAGAATGAAGTATTTTTGTGCAGAACGTTTCAAAATAATGAGAAATAATTGACCCATGGTGTTTACTATAAACATATCTGCGTCTTATACAAAATTCATAATACTGCTGTAAATATACTCTAACAGTCGAGAGAAAAAAAAACGGGAAAAAATTCTAACTTCTGTTAAATCAAGCTACACAATCATGACACAATCTACAAATTGCTGCACTTTTCACACTACAGGGAGCAGCAACATCTCACTCCAGTCTCGGCGCTGTAATATTAATCACATTTTCAATTAAGAAGCCTCTGACTGCCAAAAGCTCCACTATCAAGCATAAGAGCTTCCCAAAACTGGTCCGACTCTCACTAAGCTTGCCAGGTGATAAGGGACTGAGATTCTGGCCAGAAAACGTATCGGAGCAATTCAGACGAACAGAACCACAATTAGGCGATCTCTATCTCATCAGGGTGTGAATTCTGAAACACACACACACACACACACACACGCACGCACACACACTCAGACAGTAAATCCCCCAGTGTGTAGTTAACACCTCTCCACTCAGCTGTTCTAAGTATCTTTAAATGGACCGATCAGACAACTGAATTATTTATGGTCTCTTTCCTCGCTAATGCCTCGGTGGACTGGTGCTGCTTAGCACGGATGCTAACGCGAACTGATATGCGTTCAACCGAGCCCGCTGTGTTAATTCTGGGTGAAAGGCTACTGTACTGTATGTCCTGGGGATGGACCGACACACACACACACACACACACACACAAACACGCGCAGGTCGCCACGCAGCCTGTCACATCAACATTTAGCGGTTTGCACACCGACAGGCGTAAAATGTACCGGGAACGCCAGCGGAACTGGAACATTGTCATCCTCATCAAACAGGCCGTGACCCAATTACTGAGAACGAGCGAATGCCAAAATGGCCGTCTGTATTTCCACAAAGTAGAAAACAGATCTAAAATGGGAAATTACAAACAGTGATGTGTTTTTAACCGTACTGATGATAAAACGCCCCAAGATGCGTCAGTTGAACCACCGTGTTCATAAATATTGGAACAAAACTGAGTTTTTTTGGCCTCCACTCAATTTGAAATCAAACGCTTTCAGCTCTGGTTCAACGAGTGGCATTAACCATTCAGAAATGACACCTATTTTCAAACACACACATATTTTGGGTGGCTCATAAATATTGGAACGAATGCCTGGCAAGCGGGTGCGTGGCCAGGTGAGGCTCGTTTCCCTCGTTGCTCCTTGATTTACAAGCCGATAAAAGGCCTGGAGTCGGTTCTGAGCGTTACATCTGCATTTGGTAGCTTTGGTATTTTTTTCAAGCTGAAAAAAACGAAATATTGGATTGTTGCAGTGTTTATGACCCTGACTCTACATGCAAGCAAAGATGAAATAAAAAAAAAGGTTGTTAGATTCGATCACAGTGATTCATATAATGTTGGGAACATTGAAACTTTCTGTGCAAACTTTGTTCAGCTGTTTGATTCTTTGATTCTTTAAAAAAAAAAAAGATAAATTTTTTTTGTTGCTCTGAAAGTAAACAAAATATGAATAGGAAAAAGCATCACTTATAAATGGAAAACATTTACTTTTCGGGGAGATTTATCTAATGTTGTTGTCGTTGGGAAATTAATTAGTTCAACGTCTTTTTCTCATAATGTTTTTTTTTTTTAGATATTTTAATTAGTCAAGATATTATATTATTTAGTAACTGAAAATATACAGTATATATGTACGTATATATAAATAATGAAAGTAGCTTAATGATTGGCTAATCTGCCCCATTTTCTTAATTCCTAACTAATCTAATAATTAATTTTATTTCAATTTAAAGTTAAAAAAGTTATTTTTATTAAAAATATTTATATATATTTACAAAGACAAGGCAAAAATCAAGCATAAAAGTCACACATGAATTCCAAATAAGAATATGGGACAGATTGGAAGTGGGTGTGGAATTGTAGGGAGTCTGGAAAGCTGGAAATTATTTCATTTCCCTGCAGTTACCAAATACAAGCCTTTTAGACGCACTTCCAGTCCACTTCCATAAATCCATGCCAGCTTCGGATGTCTATTAAAAAAATTATAGCGATTGGATGGTCTACAGTATGAGTACGTCACCTTCACCCCCGAGGAGCCGTTAGGAGGAAGAAGGAAGTAAACTAATGTAAGCGATCCTGTAGATTGATAAGCCGGACATTATGATGACAGCTGCTGCCAAAACCTCACTTTAGATTTGCATATGTCATTTTTTTAATGAATAAATTAATTCATTCAGCTTCAGAAACTGCTTAATCCTGATCGGGGTTTGTGATGGATCTGGAGCCAACTGTATCATAGGACGACTCTGCGAGACGGGAATACAAATTAGGGCCAATGTTACGTAGCTTGTTCTTCTAATGGCACGGTTTTACAGTAGGAGAGGTGGGAGGAAGCTGAAAGACCAGTAATCTGAGATTAGGATTCCACTAGGGAATGCGTTTCAAAAAATATATTGATGTTACGTTGGTGTATTAGCAGTTTTTCGGGGAACCATTTGGATCGGCTTTGGATTTTTTTTTTACACAGATGTACTGTATATAAATCATTTTAATGAACTCCACTTTCAAAACTAGTCCCTTTTTTTGTTTGTTTTTAACAAGGTGTTGGAGACATGTGTCACCGGCGTCCCGGCATAAGTTACGTCCCTGCTTCTTGCCGGAGACGCGCGTCCCAAGCGTACCCGCATAAGTTACGTCCCTGCTTCTTGCCGGAGACGCGCGTCCCAAGCGTACCCGCATAAGTTACGTCCCTGCTTCCTGCCGGAGACACGCGTCCCAAGCGTATAAGTTACGTCCCCGCTTCTCGCTGCAGACAGGCGTCCCCGCACAAGTCAGGTCTCCGCTTCCATGGGGTTAAATAGCAGCTGAACTCTGCATGGAGTTAATTACACACCGGCCGGTTGTTTAAACCAAAGCCAAACCTGCAGACCAGGGCAAGCCCCTTTGTGTCATGTGTGTGTTTCAGGAAATGGTTAAGTGTACCAACGGGTTTTATATACACAACAGGTCATTCATTCATCCATTTCCTTTATTTAACCTTGACTATGAAGGGCATGTGTTCTCAGTTCGCAACAATGAGCTGGAAATATGTAGCGCTACTACAGCTTGCTAACCGAGCGCATCTGAATGCATGACCCTGTCCCTACTCCCCTAAGCTTCCCTCCCCCCCACCCCGTCACGCCCGCCTTGCATCCACTGCAGCTCCATACATCCTGCCTGACATCCATGTCACATTACACCGCTTCTAATGTATGGAAATGGGGACCTGGGTGACAGAGGATATAATGTATGGGGGCGACCATGCGCCAGTCACACATGCACGTGCGCTCGTTGTTCGAAGAAATCAATGAATTAGGGTATGTGATATAAAATCACTTAACTCTGGCCTTGGCTGTTATGTGGCTAAGGTCAGTCTAACTCTTAAAAGGAAAAAAAAAAAAAAAAAACATGAGATCGGCAGAGAGTTCGGTCATGTAGTGAAACAATGAAAAAGTGTACTGCAATCAATCCTCGAATCGTGGATGGAGATCTTGAGAACTACTAGACTGTAGCATCGAACTTAAGTAACAGCACCCTGAATGTAAAGCTGAGGATACAGTACAGTACGTGGCATGGTTTGACTCTACTGACTATATTTACACCTCTAGGTTCATGTCGCGTCACATAAGCGATTCAGATAACAAATTACTCGATTTGAATCTATCCAAATCATAAGGCTGAGGTTACGTTTGTACTTCACGCCCAAGCAGAACCCAACACTGCAGGGATGGACAAATCATGAAGTAATTAACTAGCTCTGCTGGCAAGAGAAAGCTCTAATGTGCTGCCCGGTCTTGTGCCCAGAAACCTGAAAAAAAAAAGCAAAAAAAAAAAAAAAACATGCTAACAGATATAATGTGATAAAGTACGGCAAGCTAGATGCAAAGAAGGGTATTAATGGTGGCACAGGAGGTGGAACATCTTCGAATCTTACATAAAGATACGTGTCTGGTTAACGTATTTACAAGGAAGTATATTGTGCTAGAATGAGACTCGAATAAATGCTTTACATTGCAAGGTTTTTTTTTTTTAAATACAATTTATAACAGTTGTGTTGTCAAATCCAAGGTGAATTAACACGACTGCAAAAAGATGCAGTAAGCTACACAATCACCTTCAAAGATTGGTTTTATTTATAACAAAGGAACATTTATTTTTTTATGTTGAACATGAAAAATACCCGACGATCATGAGTAACTAAGAATGAAAGTCCGTCTCAGTCAAGCAGCTTTTTGTTTTTGTATTTAAAAATAAAAATAATCATCAACCATATACAGGTGAAACGGGACACGGTAAAACGGAGCAGCGTCCAATAAAATCAATTTTGTAATTAAATGGATTGTTTGCAGGTTGATTCAAATTATTGAACTGATGGGTCGATTTTCCATTCGGGGTCATGTCACTTTTAAACGTTGTAATTATTTTAGGTCAAGTTACATCAATTGACGGATTTAACAAAAAAATTGACACGAGGATCTTCCAATAAGTACTTGCGAAACATTCTCATTTTGCAAGCGTATCCTTTCTTCTTCTTTTGACTTCATGGTGCGGTTGGGGCGATATCGCCACCTGCTGGACTGGAGCAGCAGGATTGAACGACTGACATAGTTCAGTTTCTTTAAAATACATTCAGACGTTTTTTAATACTTTGAAAAGCATATAGCTGCCTGAGACAATACCCTTGCGATAGCCAAAAATTATTGCAATACCTATGATTCACAGCTATTCGCAGTATCACGGGTGCTATATACATAAAACATAAGATTATACAGTACATAACTAAATTACACTGCAACACATGACTACATAAAGTGCAAGACACATTCATGCATATTTGCACACCCACCGAACATGTCTATTTAAATTCCCACTTCATTTCCACACTGAAATGTTTATATTTTTATATATTTGTACAGAATCATTTCTTTTCCATATTTGTACAGCTAGGTTTTCTGATCTTTTTCTCATATTCTTCTTCTATTGTATATTTTGTCTTCTATAGATATATTATTCTTATCTTAGCTAAATCTCAATAAAATTCTATTTTATTTCTTTTTTTTATTATTCATATTTATTATGAATATATTATGGGCGGTCGTTTAAGCATTTCATATCGTACTGTGTATGACTGCATATGTGACAAATAAAATTTGAATTTGAATTTGCAGCCAAACATAATACAATGAATACAAAAAATGAATACAATAGGAACTGTACAGTTCATGATGGACTTAAATTTCTTACTACAAGACGTTTTTAGGTTTTGAAGGTGAAATCGAATTGGAATTGAAAACCTGGTTTCAACCTCACCTGGCACTGTTATTATATATCGCGCCACATGTTTTGTCTGGACACACCATGTTTAGTCTAAGTGATGATGGTGTCATTTTCGCCTTTTTATTTATTTATTTATTTATTTATTTATTTATTTATTTTAAACACCTTTTATCAGAGAGGGAATAGTGACACTGAAGTCATACCTCCACCACCACTGTCGGTTCCCAATTAAACTTCTTTGCACCCCGTCTCTTAGAGGAGTCGCTCTCATTCTCTGTCTCATTTGAAGGGAGAAAATGAGAGCGTTACAGTAACAGTACCTATCTGTAATCCCTCTCTAAAGTGCGAGTGCAAAACGGGTGGGGGTGGGGGGACAGATCACGGTGTCAGAAACCGACAAAGCAGAAAATAACCCTAAATAGAGAGTCGTGTGCGTGTCACAGCGTGTACGAAGAGTGTGTGTGTGTGTGTGTGTGTGTGTGTGTGTGTGTGTGTGTGTGTGTGTGTGTGTGTGAGGCCAGATTCTAAGCGTCAGGCTACACAAAGTGGTCAAATTAGACTAGTGTTGAATGTTACTGGGTTCAATTAAACGAGAATTAGACGCCCGGGCTTGGAGAGAGAATCTGACCTCAGATTCTGAGGTCTGTTTTACGTTCTTTTGTGCTGATTAGGCTCGATTAAGGATTTTAGACATTTGAAGGGGGGGGAATGAAAAAAAAAATGAATGAATGGAGCAAGGAGGAAGTCTAAAAATGTTTTTGGATGACAGAACTGATCTATAGCAAGGAAGGAGAAAACCAGACGCCGCCACAACACACACACACACACATATATATATTGGAGTGTTTGCACCCTGGAGTGCTGAGTGATTTAGACGATCGATGAAGCAGCCAAGCAACGGCACCTCTTAATGTGTGTGTGTGTGGAAACTGCACCTTGATATGTGAAGCTATTTTTTTGAATGACCGGTGATTCATGTGTGAAATATCAACCAAATTATTTCATTCATAGAGGTGTGTGTGTGTGTGTGTGTGTGTGTGGACATGTACAGGCGTCTGTCATTATCATAATGGCACTCCTCTCTCTATGAAATGTGTCTCCTCTCACGCCCTGCTTCGCAGTTACATCCAAAACGCAGCGGAGGAGAAAATTGTGCAGGTGACGTCTGATAGTTTCGGGTAAAAAAAAAAAAAAAAAAAAAACCCTCCTTAGCGATGTGAACACAGCCTGCATTTTCAATCAGCCGGTTTCCCCTTGCTATAAATTACAAAGAGATTCCAGTCACCCATGAGCTGTGCATAATCAGAAAAGATTCGCAGTCAAGGACACGATTCCAACCCGTCGAGGTCAGCGTCCCTGCTAAGTTCCAGCGCGACGCGCGTTCGAGCCGCGACGCGGACAAAGAGCTTTTCATGAATCCGAAAAAGGAGAAAGGGATATCCAGACGCGACGGATTCCTGCTCTGCCGGAAGACTAGAGACAGCAGGGAGTGGAGCTAGGGTGATGATTTCGCTTCCCGGTTCCTTTCTAGTTATCAAGAGATCACTCGGAGGAAAGAAAAAAAAAGAAAAAAAATCCAACAAATTCAAGCCGGGGTTATTTATTATGCTCTTGAGATTTCATCAGGTTGCTCTAGAGTGGCGAGATAATCAGATGAAAAATGAAATAAGGAGTATAAAAGGAAAAAAAAACCCCGAGTAAATAATTTCCAATAAACTTCCTCACTCCTCCTGTTTAAAAGGGGATGAGATCAGACGCTGTATGGGTACAACTGCATCCGTGTGTGGGGTATATGTTTGTTCGTGTGCACGTGTGTTTCTAATAAACTCAGCAGGTTCTGGCGTGCGTCAAACTGGTGTGATGGTGTTGGAGACAGGGATTGACAAGTGTGTGTGAACCCCAGAAAAGGGGTCAAGAGAGGCACCGGCACTTTAACAATGCCTTCATTCAACACCACTGGCAAAATGTGACACAGAGTTGTGTGTGAGTGTGTGTGTGTAAGGCGTGCCGGAACAAAGCAAGATCCCACTCGCATTGGACTTCTAATGGGTAATTTAATTCCTCCATTACTGCTCTGACCCGAGGTTAAACGCGGCACTAGCAGACCCTCGACTGCAGGATGTGTGTGGTTCCCAACGTAAACAGTTTTTTTTTTTTTTTTTTTTTACGTTACATCGCAAACTTAAGAAGACCGCGAAGGGTTGGAAGGACTCGAGGTCACGCAGCCGATCATCACGATACACTTGTACGAGAGGACTTACTACCGATTATGGCATTTCCGGAAAGGTCAAGTCGTGCAGCATAGATTCGGATTCTGCTTTTCATAAACAGCAGATAAACATTCTGAGGTGAACTAGATGAAAATAGTAATACCGCCTTAAGTATAAAAATAAAATAAAAAAAAAAACAGATGCTTTAGGTTTATGTTTAATTATGAAATGACGAACGAACAGGTACATTAGAGGAAACATCGGCACTAATAAGCACATTAAAATGTCTTTAGTGTTGTAATTCTGTCGTTCCTATGAGAGGTCATCGATTGTGAGATGTTTATTTAAAACAGAAAAATTAAACATTAAATCAATAACCTTAAATGCATAACAGCCAGGCTTTCATTATTAATTCTCAAAAGAGCAAAAACTTCTTCACACATCGACTATTTTCTTGATGTTGGTGCAAACTCTGAGCTCAGGAGTTTGAGACTTGGCTCAGGTAGTTACTGATCGACTACTGTAGAACGACGGTGGTCTCGGCGAAGGTCTCAGCGTGGACGTTGGAGATTTGCAACCTGACCCGTCTGAGAAAAGTGTACGCTAGGGCTGCGCGATTAATCGAGAAAAAATCACAATTTCGATTTGCGCGATCTCGTTTCAGGATGGCGTCGATTCACTGGCATTCACAGATCACAGGGGGTTCACGTGTCCGCTTATGTACTTGACAACAATTGCGTTGTCAGTCACACATATTGGTTTCACTCGCAAAACACTATTAAATAAAAAATTCAAGCCAGAGAATAGCGAATGATTCAGTCATACAACTTGATCGCTTCCCTTATACCGTTTCCTCATTTATGTCGGGAGGCTTGGTCGTTTAATACCAGCCAATCAGAAGCTGGAATATGGGTACATTCTGACGACCTGTTTCTGATTGGCCTCCTTTTGATGCTCTTGTGTCCCTTAATCCACCATGTGTTTTCTTCTGTTCTTGCATTTCAATCCATCCATCCATCCATCCATCCATCTAGGAACCTTTGAAGTCCAACTAGGGACTGTAGAGGCCAATGGTGACTATGGTCAACACTCACAAGCACATGCACACACTATGGGAAATTTGGGAACGCGAAATAACCTAATCTGCATGTTTTTGGACTGTGAAACCAGAGAACCCACCAAGCACAGCGAGAACTTGTAAACTCCATTCAAACAGACACGGGAATCGAACCCAGGACATGGAGGTGCAAGGCGTTTTTTTTATTTTATTTTATTTTTTTATCACATGCTACAGTCTGATCAGAGACAGGCATGTACAGTTCTAACTATAACATAACTATGCTATAACTTACTGTATTGGTTAATTATACCTGATTATAGCTGTGACGCAGAGGCTCTGAGAACAGAGCGAGAGCTGCAGGGAAGTATACTAGAAATAGGTTAAGACTGAGCAATAAAACCTTTTGACCTCAATAAATTCTACACTATAAATGATGTATTTAATTTTAAACTACCTAACAAACTCTGTGACATTTACCTCATGCTGATAAAATAATAATGATAGACTAACTAACGCGTTGCGATGATGAAGTACTGGAGTTGGCTGAGCGTCCAAAAAGCACCGGCGCTATTTATTAGTTATTTTTAATTCGTATTTTTAACATTCCTATTCGACAGCTTTAAAGCTTTTTTCACTTTAAGGGCTCTTTAAGGGCACTTTAAAAATGAGGGAAAGCGGCTTTTTTTGCTACAGCACGTTTTCTTTTCTTTTAATGATTTTTTTTTGTACTCAAGTGCAATGAATGTTTTGGTTGGGAAAAAAATGTACAAAAGGTGTGAGATGATCGGGATCTCAATTCCCATTGAGAAAAACTGTGATTCATATTTAAGCAAGATTCGTGCGGCCCTAGCGTTCACATAGACAGCTGCACAGACTAAAGTTAAGGCAAGTGTGGGTTAAGCCAAGTGAAAACAGACCAATAAAATAAGGTGAAACTTAAACAGTCAACTTAGAATTTCTTCAAACATTAATTATGAAAAAAACGGATTCAGCATGGATCTTACTCGATGCAACAACAAAAAAAGCCACTGTATGAGGGATCGGTTTCCTAAACGAAGCCACTTCACTTCTGACATCTCATTCTCTTCGGTCTCACCTCAAATGTGCATCTGATGGAGCGTTTTAGAAAATGTGCGACTAGAAACACAAAATGAGGGAAGGGTAGCCACGCGTAAAATTGGACAGCTAACAGCCTTCGCTCTGTCTCACCTCTCCGCCTCATCCCTCCATCCGGGCACGCCTCTCCGAGCAGACGACATGGCAGAGAGAAGATGAAACAAGGGAAGCAATTGAAGTACGGATGAATGCAGATTGAGACAGATTAGAGCAAGGCTAGACTTGAGAGAGAGCTCTCGTTGAAAGGGCGAGAGAGGGAAAGGTGATTTAGCTGTAATCCAGAAAATAAGATGTCTAGGTATATTTTATGATTCGGTATAAATGGCGCATTCGCCGTCCATCACGGCGGCTGTGAAAATTGACAGGTTGGCCAAAAAACTTGGATCAGAGCACTTTGTCTCCGGCCTCCATGTTGGCGAAAGAAATATTCCTGAGTGCAGAGATTAGTGTCAGCATTGGACTCGATTTCATCTAAGCATAAACAAGATGTCTGATAAACATCTGCTTTTATATGCCTTGCTAATTAGATTTTCAAGATCTTCAGGAGGCATTTTATGCTGGTCAGGATCTTCCCCAGCAACTTTAGACACAACGCAAGGATATTGTCTCAAAAAATCAGGGTTTACCTCTTTAGTATACAGTTTTTACAAAATCCTTTGCATAGATAAGATGGTTCAGGTATTGAAATGGGCACCACTTGGGACTATGTAGAATTCTACATTGAAATACCCTTGAGGGTATCTCGGTATCCCTCAAGGGTATCTCGAATCCTAGAGAAGGGTATCACGAAATGAATAAACCAAAGAATCCTCAAGGATGCTTATTGGCAAACACCTGGAAGATATTTATTTTAGACACAGCTAAGAACATTAACCTTGACAACAGACCAAAGATTTTCCACAATCGTATCCTATTTTCAAAAATTAGTTTGGTTCAACGTTTTCCAGGTGGACAGTATGCAATAGAATATATCTAGTTTCACAAAGGTGTTGGACTGCTGATTGGAAGGCCCAAGGTTCCCAGCACCACCAAGTTGCCACTGTTGGGCCCTTATGTAAGGATCTAAACCCTCAACCCTCAAAACTGAGGTTGCTCTGGAAAAAGGACATCTGTCAAATGTCGTAAATGTAAACTTGATTAACAATTGGACTGGTATTATCACGATACCTAGATACCTAGGTGGCGATTCGAACTTCGAATTGCGCTTCTATAGAGAAACAGCAACATTTTACTACCTCAAATGCAAACATATTTCAATGTATATATTATTTTTTCACATTGATTTTGGAGCCGATACATGAATTGCCAGACAAAAGAATCACAATATATTGTATATCGCTGAATTGATTTTTTCCACCATCTCTACAATTTGTCGCTTACGTTCTACATGGGGTCTACAGATGGTTAATGGTTGAAGATTTCTAAATGGGTTTTACATAGAGAATTCATAGAACTGAGGTTCCATCTGGCATCCTAAGGAGATACATTTCGCCAGCATTTTCTCCACTTGAATTAGGGACACTGTGAAGATGGCAAGAGGCAACTGGTGCAACTGTAGAACTGGTAGAACAGTGAAGGTTCCAAACATTTTTAAATGTATAGAATTTGGCAGATACTCTAATCCAGTGAAGCTTATATTTATCTCATTTATACAGCTGAGCATTTGAGGGTTACGGATCTTGCTCAAGGGCCCAGCATTGGAAGCTTGGCAGTGCTGAGATTTGATTTCACAACCTTCCGATCAGTAGTCCTGTGAGCTACTACTGCCATTAAAAGCTACTTACATTTTTCTCATCCTAGCAAAGAGAGAAACTGGTGGCATAATGTCTCCATTTGCACAATATAGATTTGGTGGCCTTGCACAAATGGATCTTTGAATGAATTCAGCAACCACCTGGAGCATGCCTAGTTAAAGGCAAAGAAAAATACTGCCCGTTAAGATTATATCTAGAACCTTACCCTTAATCATCCAAAGAACACTCTAAAATCCCTTTTTCTAAAAAAATAATAATAATAAATAAAAAAAAAGATACCTCCGGTCCTGTCAAAGCCCATTAAAATCCAACTTCAAATCCTCAGCTGTGTTATTCGACCCTTGCGGTCAGAATCTTTAAGGACACAACCTGACTGCATTCTGGTCTCTCACTCATCTGCGGCCAAGTGCGCCCAAACAGCCAATCTGCCCACATTGGTCAAGTATTCATTGAGTTTTGTAACACTTGAGAATGCAATGTAGGATGAAGGCCGCTTTGTGAGTCCTTGCTTGTTAAGATTTCTACCATAATCCCACAGAAGTGTACTTTACTCCCACCACAAACGGGGCAGCTGTTATCAGTGTTTGCATACCGAAGACTTGTTCTGCCGTGACTTGAGCTACTGCAGCTGTGATACCTGCTGGTATCGGTACCTCATTCTGGCGGAATGCGGTCACTTTTGTCTGGTCGGTGACAGGTAAAGTTTGTCTACGCAATAACAATGGTCAAGATAAGCCTGAAGGAACTCAGCGCCTTAATGAGAAAGAGAGAGCATTATCTCGGTTAAGATAAACACTGGCACTCAAAGGGATGCACAAAGATCGTCGGGGTTGCTTTTCTTTTCAGATAGTAAGATTCGTCTGGGATTGTTTAGATGGTTAATGGATGTAGCTTTCTAAAAGAGTTCTGAGTTTTTAAACAGTTTCTGAAAGAGAAACTCAGCATTGTCTTGTCATAAACGCAATCCTTAAGGGTATTCCCACAGAGACTTACCAAAAGAACCTATAAGTACCCAGTAACCAGTTACGCTTTGTCCGATTTCAATGCCATGTAACACTTATGGTCTGTTTATGACACTATTTCATACACTTAATTTATGACATAGTTTCAATCAGAGGAGCAAAGTTGGGAGCATATGATTGTCTAAAATGTCTTGGTATGCTGTAAGGGGCCGAGCCCAACTCCTGAAAAACAACCCCACACCAGTTCCAACATGACCTCACACCAGTGCAAAAACCAAGGTCCATAAAGACATGGATGGAAGAACTTGACTGGCCTGCACCTCAACCTGACAGAACACCTTTAGGATGAATTAGAGAAGAGACTGCGAGCCAGGCCTTCCCGTCCAACATCAGTGTCTGACCTCACAAATGCGCTTCAGGAAGAATGGTCAAAGATTCTGATAAACACACTCCTAAACCTTGTGGAAAGACTTTCCAGAAGAATTGAAGCTGTTATAGCTTGCATCTCCAGGTTTTGGGTTTAATGTCCACCTCGGGACCCCTGTGTGCATGGAGTTCTCAAGCAATTCTCCCTGATCTTGGTAGAGGTGGGTCTCCTCTGGGTACTCTGGTTTCTTCCCACAGTCCAAAGACATACAGATTAGACTAAAAGGCATGTGCATGTGTGTGTACCCTGTGATAGATCGGTACCCCCCACCTTGTGCCTTAAGTCACCCACATCGTATTGAATTGGATGTCACTCAAAATCATATGCGTGTGCCTTAATACCGAGACAACTACTACTACTGCTACATGTACTGCTACCAGTGTTGCAGGGTGTGCAGTTTTCAAACCTTTTTTTTATGACAGGGTTAGTGGCTGGGAGTTACACATGCATTAGAGTGGGCATGTAAAGTGGCCTCTTCTGTGGTTCCCATTCACAAGATGCATTATTTATGTATTATGATGTGCATCAGCGAATGTAAGGGTTTTCACGTGC
The DNA here is from genome assembly GCA_011419295.1 of Clarias macrocephalus. Classification (NCBI taxonomy): domain Eukaryota; kingdom Metazoa; phylum Chordata; class Actinopteri; order Siluriformes; family Clariidae; genus Clarias; species Clarias macrocephalus. The sequence continues at coordinate 13,737 of JAAGKR010001162.1, forward strand.
GGTTTTGACGGGATGATTACTCTAACTGTGTGTTAAAGCAGCATGGCACTATTATTTTTGATTACCAAACCTAAAGTTACCTATTACTTTCAGAGATGCTTGGACAAATCTAGAAACTTCAGATAGTCCACTGACGTCTACGGATTGTGGAACTGCTACTACATAATTTATACGTTTCCCCTCTACTGTCCTAATATTTACATTGAGGGAAAAAAAAGGTATGGATATTGAATTACATTTCTAGGAAAGTGGAAAGGAAATGACTCTCGCCTTGTGGTTCCCTGTGTAAGTGCATGCGACTGCACTTTTTCAGCTGTTTAGCCCCTCAAAAACCTATAATGAATTATTTAGTAGCTGCAGTGAGATAAATAGGAAAGGAATGTAGGTATGGGAGTGAGGTCTGGACCTGCCATTTTATCCACGAGGGGTTAACTGTTTGGATAACCCCTGAGCAGGATCGTCCACGGAGGACAATCATCAATGGGCAACTGTGGACAAGTCAAGATTTACTGTAGCAGAACCTATCGAGATCTGAAATTGAATTTATTCAAAGGAGATTAGTGACTTCTGACGTGAGCAAGTCATGAATTCTAAAGCAGACTACGCGCTTGTATTTCTGTAAAATGTTTCATTTCTTTAAGGCAGTTCATTGGAAATAGAGAGATATCTCTGGTCTGATGAACAAACTTGCTTCTTTCTTTTTTTACATTTCCGCTTTTCAGATTCATCTTTTAATCATGACGTTCACACAATGTTCCTGTGAAAAAAAACAAAGTGTATTTTTCCTCCAGCTCCACCAATTAGTTGTCAATTTATACAATATCTCTTTCCCGAACGAAGCACCAGTGGCAATCTTTTATTTACGGTAGAAATGTTCTGACAGTTCCCGAAACTTGCATATGTGTTTGTTAAACATTTCATATCAGACTGCTTTCTCGGTGAAGGACAAATTCTGAGCTGGTATTGTGAAAATACTAAAGCTCAGGTGGTGAATTTAGGCAAGGGCGGCACAGTGACCTAGTGGTGAGCTCTGTTGCCTTGCACCTCCAGGCTCCGGGTTCGATTTCCACCTCGGGATCTGTGTGCAAGGAGTTCTCATGCAAATCTCCCCGTTCTTGGTGGGTTTCCACAGGGTACTCTGGGTTCCTCCCACAGTCCAAAGACATGCAGATTAGGCTAAAAAGACGTGTGTGTGCCCTGTGGTAGATTGGCACCCCATACGTGGTGGTCCTCGTGCCTTAGATAGATATCCTGGGATAGGCTCCAGGCCTCCCACAACCCTGTAGATAGGATAAAGCGGTATAGACGAGAGAGAGTGAATTTCTTGAGTGTAGCTTGATTTGTCTTTAAAACCAATAGATCCAGTTTGCATGGATATAAGAGGGTTATTTCGCAATGATATCCTCAGTTCCACATGTTAAATGATATACAATTGAATCTGGTAACTACATCTCGGATCCCTCTGTTTCCTAAGGGTTAAAGATTGGTAGCCTAACATAGTTGTGTTTTACCTTTTATATCACTTTTTTTGAGGATTGAGGATGCCGTCATGAATAAAAAAATTATTTATTCAAAACTACAAACAATGAAATAGCATGCTTCAAAAATGACTATAAAAGTAAAAGGAAGTCAAGTATGTCATAATACTCGATCTGAGTTGAATTTCTGCTGGAAATGAATTCATGAGCTTTAAAATAAAAAAAAGTGGTTGAAAAACAAATGTTAAAAGATAATTGAACACAGTGTGTTGATTCTCCACTTTAATTTGTAAAACGTGCTAACATGCAACGCCACTGAGAAACGAACCAAAGCATAACCATTTTAAACTGTTTACACTGATTTATAGCTATAAACTAAATCGCTAAATATTAAAGTTTTTAAAGTCATAGCGATTATTATAATAAAACTGATAATAATCAGAACAAAGTCTGGCTTTATCCTATATCCTTGAGCAAAAAAACATTAACTCAGTCCATTTCAAGAATAATTGCACTGTACGCCGGTTCAAACTGTTAACCATTATTATGTTTTCTAGACAGTGAAAGCATCCTCCTGTAAGTAAACGTATTAAATATGAAATATCTCTTGCTTTTATGTTTATTACCCGGAAGCTAAACTGCATGACAGATAAGCTATCCCCCTGAGGAGCGGGAACATTCTGAGCCGAAATAACAAACAGCATGTTTAATGTGCCGATGCAACAGTCTGTAAAAAGAGTACTCCAGCATAGAGATATAATGGTGAAGATGGGGCGGGAGGGGGGAACAGAACCGGTTTGAGCTTTGGGGCGTCAGTTTTAATCAAAACAAACGGCAGCGTGTTGTTCATGAAGCGCAGTGCAGTGTCCCTGCTTCCTTTTTCTCCCTGTATCTCTCTGTCTTTCTCTCTGTTCCTGTCGGCTCTGGATTCTAAGGTGCCTTGAAAAGGAACGGGGTCTGCATAGCAATGCATCCCGGGTTTTTTTCCGTAGCCGAAAGCCTGGCCTGCCTGAGTAATTGGCATTCAGCTACAGACAGTCCCTCCGCAGTGGCCCTGCACCCCTGTCCGAGCCCTCAAGTCTTCGGCTACCTCCATTTCTCTGCGACCGGGATATGCTTCAGGAGGCTTGTCGGTTTTTTAAGCAGCTGTGGTCAACAAAGATTGTACAGCATGACCGTTTGTACGTATAGATAATTCCTAAAGGACCTGGAGGTAAGAACACGGATCTGATGGCATGAAGGTCAGAAATCCCTGTACTTAATTCTGAAGGCAGGCATGAAATACAGGTTTGTAACTTTTCTTTAGCGGATTGTGTATGAGGTGTGAGAAAAACAGGAATGCGAGAACTACCAAGACTGGAGACAGATGGTTGTCCCCCGAATGTGAAACGTGATATTGCTAACGTCTGCCAAGAACCCAAGGACCCAATTGGGAGACTAAAAAAAAAAAAAAAAAAAAACCTCAAGGACGTCAGGTTCCACCTCTGTGTCATGTGAGGAAAACAGGAGAGACATCTTTCCATCATTGCTATGGCAACCCTGGGCCTGCACAGCCTTTGAGTTGCCAAAAGGTTTATCACTACGTGTCAATCACACACCTGTCACCACAGGAACACCCAATTATGAAGTCCAATCACCACAGTCGTTCACAGATGGTGGTGCAAGTCAATTTAGTCGTGCAATAAAGAAGCGTCCGATTTGGCACAAAGAGGCCTTTTTTTTTTTAAATATATATATTTCTGGAATTGTTATTCGAATAAGGCTTCAATATGCCGCCTGTGGGTGAATTTTATATACTGTATATACGGAAAATTACTGGAATGCACTGCTTTTTTAAAAGAAGTGCTGCTGGAACAGAATGAACGATAATGAAATATAGATTTTTACAATCTCTTTGGACATTCAGTTGTTTTCTGAAAAGCAACATACCACTTACAGGATGTCACTTTATTTCCTCTTTTTTAAAAAGCTTTTTGTTTAGACTCCACAAGCACCTTACTGGGATATGCACTTTATCTATCGCAGCCCTGTACAAATTCCCACCCACCCACCAAACACACACACACAATCCCATGCTCAGACCTGGGGAGAAGAAATTGATGCGTACTTAATTCCTGCTTGATTTCATCTTTTAGCACCGGCACAATTAAAAGTGCTTCTCCTTCGATTGAGATTTCTGCCGCAGAGACGTCCAGCTCGGAGTCCTTTGCTAGACACAAGAAAGGCGTGAATCAGCCTCAGAGGCTTCACTGGATCTGTCAAACTCTGCACCTCTCTACTGTAGATGATATAGCTGGACAGGTTATTGACCGCTCCGCCCACAAGATCCATCACTCTGGATCGCTGGAGAAGGAATACAGTAATGCGTGATGTAAGCAGGCCGGTGGAGGATACGCCGCAGGGTGGGAATATCTGAGGAGGTCAAGCCGAACGGGAACAGACCGAGATAGGACTGGGGTGGGAGTGTATAAATTGTATAGAAAGACCTAGACAGATAAAAGACTTTTAAGGAATGTTTGGTAACCATGGAACCATGAAAATACACCAATGCTAGGGTTGCACATTTAACGGGATAAAAATGTACGCAAATTGCAATGTGGACTCAGGTAACGTATGCATGGTTGTGAATTTATGTAGACTTTGTTAGTAATTTAATATTGCCATTCATTTAATACAGTGCCGTGAGAAAGTATTTGTCCCTTTTCGGATTTATTTGAAATTAAATTCAAATATTCAGATCATCAAACAAATTTTTACATTTCACAAAGTTAACATTGTAAATACACAATGCAGTTTTTTAAATGATGATTTCATTCTGTAAGGGGAAAAAAAGGTGTCCAAACCTTCCTGGCTTTATGTGAAAAAGTAATTCCTCTCACTAAACCATGAATTAACTGTGATTAGCCACATTTGTTGGAAAGCTGAGTTAAATTTCCCTTGCCACACCCAGGCCTGATTACTGCCAGACGTGTTGAATCAAGAAATCACTTACAGTAAATAGAGCCTGTCTGACAAAGTGAAGCACGCTAAAAAACTTCACATCAAGTAATTTAGTAAGGGTTGAAATGAAATTATCATTTAAAAACTGCATTTTGTATCTACTTGAGTTATCTTGGTGGAATTATTAAAGTTAGTTTGAAGTATAAAATCATTTAGGTGTGACAAATATAGGGAAAAAAAGAAAGAAAAATTAGGGGGGAAAAAGTTTCGTAATCAAATAAACATTGTTTATTATGTTAATTATGGAGATTCATATGCAACTCAGTCGGGGTTGGTTTCTCCATTAATACGCTATTAAACCCAGCCGTCATAGCACTCATTCATTATTTTTCTTTTTACTACACCTAAACCAGCGCTCTCTGTTGTCCTGACCTATTTTCTGAATTATTCCATTTTGCACTTGTTCTTTTAAAAGCCAATGGAAAGGGACTAGCGCGGCACTTAGATTAGCATGATTAATCATTTTACACAAATATTGAGAGTCATGGTGCGCTCAGCGGCAATGGGGGGAGATAAAATCTTTATATTACCTGGATGTGGGCTGGATCCAAGCTGGTGCCCCAATTAATCCTCCCCGAACGCAATTAGAGCTGGAGCCAGCCAGCTGCGCTCATCACAGCGCAGGCTAGAACAGAGCTTAAAGCCCAGACACGTACACACGAGCAGAGAGCTGACACTAACTAGGCTTTCTGAACACACCGCGCTCCCACAAAAAAAGTGAGACATTTAGACACTTGCACGCTCACTTCTGCTATCCGCGCAAGTGCGATGCGATCAGACCTTTCGCTGTGTCACATGAAAGAACTAAACACCCCGGCGAGTCGCTACAATGACTGCGAGCGTGTTCAAAGTACACAACGGGGGACAGACAGGAAGTCAGAAAAGAAGTCTTTGAATCTGTTTCGGCGATGTCGCGTCCTAGAAGCTCAAAATTCTACAGATGCTGCTGTAACTGTTCATTAAAAAAACTATGAAGACTGAAAAGTACATGAAGGGCAACACAATGCTTAACCACCAGCAGCTGGTGAAACGGGCAAAAGACAAGGTTTAGTTGGCTTTAAAGTATTGCTAATGAACTTATAGATTAATGTTACCGCTAAGGTAGACGAAAAAAGCTATTTATTTTTTTTATTTATTGGGAAAAATAAACACCAACACGTCGAGAACTGGTTCAACTTAGGTGTTTGTCATTGATTATTACATGCTTTGGATTTATTTCCAATTTATATTGCCAATCCCAGCTGCCATGTAATGATTTTAATCTGGCCCCGCCCCTTTTTTCTATGCAAACCATGCTACAATCGCTGAGTGCATCCGATAAGGATCCAACTTTCCAAAAGTCTCAGTGTAAACATTAAAACTACACACAAAAATGGGACTTAATAAGCAGATAAAAATACAGAAGAACTAATAAAAATTCAAAGGGCGTTTAATCAAACCGGAATTGTGACTGAAAGCATGATACCGAGGAACTCTTAGCCGCAGTAAAATATCTGCGAAGATCCCAAAAATCGATGTGTAATATAGACGCATCCTCCGTACAGTCCTGACCTCGCTCCAAATAATTTCTCCATAATCAAAAGTCCAGGTTTGACTTGACTTAAACGACCCTTATAGATAATGCCAAACATCTACTTTAGTAAAATGTGATCATAATGTGACAACAGTCTGTTTACGATGAAAAATTTAATTTGCGACTTAATAATAAAAGCAAATGATATTTAATTCACGTTTGGGAAAAATAAATTTATATTTGATAAGTGTTGCACTGCGGTAGCGTTCCTGCCTCAGGCTAATTTCTGCTCCTGGTTTACTGAGATACAAAATAATGTGTGCTAATGTGTCTAAATAATGTATGCATGAGTTAATATAATACAATAAGTACTGCTTAGAAAAAAAATACATTAAAAATGAAGAGCCAGAAATAGTTTGCATTGCCATGCAAATCTTTCTAAATGTGTATCGTGAATTGCGTCTGATATTACCCAATACAAGTACCATTCTTATAATTTCAGGACTAGCATGAAGCATATAATGAAGACAATAAAAAGTAATTAATCAGGCAAGAAGGAACGCCACTTAATGACTAGAACGTATTATGCATTTTTTTTTCTGAGCTAATTTCTGGCATCATGCAAGCTTAGACAAGCCAGATTGGAGTTTAAAGTGGCCACTTTAAAAGAAACATTTGTACACTGTCTTAATCACAGGTTAACATCTTTAGTTGATCCTAAAGGGGAAAAAGAGACTTTTACAGAAAGATACTGTACAGAAAGTAGCTACAGAACGTTCATCCGGATTGTCTTGTTTGTCCGTGCAGTGCTCAGGGATGTTTTTTGTTTGCTGCACCTTCTCTTATCTTGTGTAACCCTATAGATTGTTGTTTTATGGAGGAGAGATCAGTCATGATCTTCAAGCTCTTGACCTGTATCTGCATGTTGTTGCTTTACCCATTTCGGGGCTGCATGAATCAGAGTATCTTGTTACAACTATTAAATAGAGATTCATTATATTACATCGAAGTAAAGTAACAACAAACACATTATGAAGCAGATATACGATTAAAAAGGGTCTATCTGAAAAAGAATCTTTTTCTTTAAGTCTTTTTTTAATTACCCTTGATTTGCTGATTCGTCTTTGCATCATTAGCTCGATCCTTTGTGCCTAGTGTCTAATTTACTCATTTCTGACTAATGCTCGGAGCAGGTTTTATAATGTCAGCGCAGCTGTCGCAACACACGCAGCAACTCTGAAGCCAGGAAAAAAGCAAAACTTATTGCACCTGTTATGCCTAAGAATATAGAATGATGTATATTTATCCTATAACAATTATTACATTAATAATAACATCCCAGCTCTATTTTGCATTAATATATGTATAGTGTCTATGCTTTGTTAATAGAAACTTTCCCAGACTTTTTTTCGGCGTGAGCACTTAGAGGACAGGCGGACTTGAAAGCAACAGCATGTTAGCGATAAGAGGATGATCTGTTGGAGCGCTGGAGAGCTTTTATTTCCTGACATTTAGCATGTGGAGGAGGTGAGACGCTGCTCCTCTCCCACTGTGCTCCAACTGTCTGCCGCTAAATGTGGGAATGACAAGGAGCACTCGGGATCATCCAGCGACATTTTCTCATCGCGCTCACGCCACTGCTCACACCCTTCATCGCACGTGTGATGCTTGTAACAAATACATGTGTACAAAAAAATAATAAAAAATGCCGCATATAGGCAATAGCATACAGTAGGACCAAGCTGAAAAACGTATGTACTTGATTTACCCCGTTACAAAAGGAGCAGTTCTCTCCATTACAAAAATGACAAGGAGCGAACCTGATCAACCTGTGACACTTTCTCGTCTTGCTCCACCTTGTCATCGCTGGTTTCACACCCAAGACTCTTTCTTTACACGCTTAAACCGTGTGAGGATGAACACGTTCTTTAGCACGTTCACAAAAAATCAATTTGAAAACAAAACTTACAATATTTCAGTTCTCACAGATCACAAAGTACATTTTCCTTGAAAGGTGGGGGAAAAAACCCTACAAACTATAAGGCTAGTCAGTGCTAATAACTGGTACTGAGAAAGGCTAGGTTTTAAAATGGTGTTAAAAATTGTAATGCTTTTTAAAATTTTTAATGGCTTTCAAATAAACAATTAAAAATAAAATCCCTCAGAAATGTCTCTGTACCTTTATCATTTCAAGCAAATGCCAAACGCTCTTCATGTTGTTCATAGCCATCTCAAGCAGCTAGTCAGCTTTTTAAATGCTAACAGCTAACTAGCTCACCTTTCCCCCTGTGAGATTACAATATCTGAATCTCGATTTCTATATATTTTATAATCAAAAATTTTCTATTCTATAAATCAAATATTTTTTTATAAAATCTGTCAAAATACACCATATTTATCCCTATTTTTATTTCTCACTATTTAAGTCAGCTAGCTAGCTAAGTGACTAGCCAGCAGACTAGCTTAGCAGATATTCGTTACTCAAAAAGTGGCAAAAGCATTTACAAGACATGATCATCAATATGTATTATGATATTTACTCACTATAAAAAAATTAATACAGAAATAAAAACAACACAGAATAAGAGGGAACATGACTAAAAACAATAAGCTAACAATACATCCTCTCACAATGTCAACATTGATTTAGTCATATCAAGCTTTTATGAAATGTTAACTCCCTTATGAAATACGAAATTAGAGAAACAATATATTGTTAATGAGAAAGTCAGACCTATAAGCACTAGTTTTTTTCGAGTGCCATGTACTAGTAGCTAATTCAAATTAGCCAGATCGGCCTGCGTCGTTAATTATGAGTTGTATCTTTGTTTTCATCTTAATTTAACAAACCTAATTCAATTAAATTTGACTGAATTCAATTAATTTTTGTCACGAATTAGGTTAGCAACTTTTAAAAACAAACTGTGAAACAGGTCTATGACGTCTACTCCTTCAAACTTTTATAAGGCAAAACATGGTTAGCAAGAATGAAGCGGCCGCTAGAGTAATAAGCTCACTTTTTTTTTCTCCTTGTCCTCCCACACCTGGAACCACTCAGGAATAAAAACTTCTCATAACATTTCCTGAGTTTTGGAGGAGAGTCTGCATTTTGGCCGCGCAAGACAGAGGACGAGCACCCTGCTGACACTCTGTCAGGATCGTAATGAATGAATGCAATATGGCACCAGTCACCCTACCGAGTCACTCAATAACACTAGACAAGAGCGGAATGCTCTTGTGTCGGAGAAAGAGTTGTTTTGTTGGAAATGCTGAGCATTAAACAGTCACAAGATACAGGTTGTCAGGATAAGCTCACGTGGCGATTCACGCTCTCGAGGTGCAGCACAACAAGCCTCGATTAATACGCCTCTCCTGTCTCAACCAAAGTAATCATGCACTTAAGCCATACAAAATACGATAACTGAATCTCGCTGTCTCATCAACTCCCACGCACCCTCTCCCATTTCTCTTTCCCTAAAATGCATGACTGACTACAAGGCCCATGCTCTTGCTTGTGAAGGGTCCTACCTAAGAGCTGCCCAGCTCCCTGCCTGATCATTATTGACCTGAGCCAGCAGCCTTCAGAGCATCATGACTGATTACCGTCTGTTGCCGGAGGAACCCTGCAAGCATGGCTCATCGCCGGAGGGAAAAACGCTGAGACCGAATCACTGCAGCAGCCTGACACACAAGGTCCACATCACCCTGGTTACCTGACATGAACGGCCCACTTCTCTGTGGTTACATGACAATCCCCATGACGTTTGGGACATTGAAACATTAGGGACGTCCGTGACAGAAATGCATTCCCCGCTCTTTGGGACTATATCTGGCATTTTTCTTTTCTGTCTTTGTCTCTCCATTTCACCTCTCCCAGTGTCTCCCTGTTGAAGCTTAGGGACGTTGAGAGATGAGTAAGAGCACTGTGTCTGTTTTATCAGAGCTGCTCATGGGGCATTTATGACTGTCAGCAAGCTGACAAGCAAACTAGGGAAGACAAATGGGGTCCCCAACTCCGTGGACTACGTTCATACGTTTTGCCATTTTACGCTCACATTTAGTTTAAACGGCTCTGAAAAGAGGACATCTATCTACGCTTTTTTGGGGATATATCATCCTGTCGCTTACTTCCTGGTTCAATCAGAGCTGTCCTTACTTTTTGTAACCTTAAGTGAACATATGACAGCCAAATTCATTTGCGGTTCCCCACTAGAGGACTCGGCTCTTCGTCAACACCAGCCCTTCCTCTAGTGATGGACGCAAAGCTTGGGCGTCAGCAAATTCCAAGAGCAAGCACAGAAGAGAGTCAATTAAGTTCAAGGTGAGAGAGACGTGTGTCGTAGTCTTAACACGCTGCCTTGCCAGGCTCCCCCATCAATCCGAGCCTCGTTGGAAAAAAAAAAAAACGAGGCAGGGGATATAGTGTTATTGGCCGGGAGGAGACGGGGGATTTTGTGAGGGAGATTATTGGCTGGCGATTTGAGCCGCTTCAGAGATCATTGGCTGTATGTGTCCGATGATGGATTGAATTCAGATACACCTTCCTCTTGTGTGCATAGCGGCTGCTGTAGCCAGATCCATCAGTCCCACTGACTGCTCCGATCCTGCAGGACACTGCGCTCACTTTCCTGTTAATTCCAACTTCGCACTATCGATTGGGGGAAAATCAATCGAGCCTAAGTCACTAAGCCAAGAGGGAGACTGAGGGAAAATGCTGCTAGCGGAGACGCATCTCAGATTAAATGTGAGTAATGAAGTAGATAGAGTAAGAGAAAGAAAGAAAGAAAGAAAGAAAGAAAGAAAGAAAGAAAAAGAGCGTTTTAAAGATTAAAAGTTTAAATAAATGTAAACGCGAAACTCAAGGTTTGGGCAAGGGGTGTTCAAATCAATCCGGGACTTTTGATTGTGCATAATAACAGAACACAGTTATCTGAATAAAACTACCTTTATTTCCATAACCCCCTGCTACACTAATGCACATATCCCAGCATTTCACTAATGCTTGTATACCATCAAGGTAGAAAGTTTTCTTAATAACCAGATATGACATGATAAGACTGCCTGCTTCACGTCTGAAACACTGGCCTTATAGGAACTCCCACTGTCCCACTAATGTACCATACATGTAAAAATGGCTAAGCGAGGTCAGGACTGTAGAGGGAATGGGGCAATAACTCTCAGTTGTTTCTGTAATGTGCAAGTGGTGTTAGTGTATGATAATGTGTACAGTTCCCTCCAACAGATGCTTGTCTACCTCGAGATGCTGACTAGTTATCCATAGTTTTTTAAGGATCAGGTGTTCGACTTCCTGAATGTTCACAAGAACGACTGCAATGTGCACCGAGCTACCTCATTCACAGACCTAAGACCTTCTTGAAAATCTTTGCACCATTCAAATGTTTTATTGTGGCTAAGAGTCTCATGTCTCTGTCCTTGAAATAAATATCAGTTTTACAGCTTCGTTTACAAGAAATTTCCTTTGTGAGTCCTGGTTTGACTTGAACGCACCTCATACTTTTTCTCTCAACATTATTTATATACGTTTTTATATATTTATTGCTTCTTTAGTGTCTTTTTAAAACTTCAATAAGAGCCCTTAGTTTTAAGTTTAGGGTTGGGGACTTTGGACACAGGAACTAAACCCCTTCTTTTTTGTACACAGGCACTATACCCCTTCTTTATATTTATTAGAACAAAATCCAAGCATAATCATTTCCATTCGTGCACTGGAAAATAAAAGATACCCTTCCCGAGAGTGAACCCAATGCCGTAGTTAAAGAGCACCGCCAAAAATTGCTGAGTGATATCAGAGCAGCATCATGCTTTATTTATGAGGATGCGCTTTGTTTAAGTGGCTAAATGATGAAATAAGAGAATCAGAATGGGCTGGAATCTTTATCACGCTGAAGATAAGGCGCTCTTGGGAGCAGTAGAGCTGACCTCAACACCCTTCTCCGCTCTCCGGGCTGTAACTAGAGAGAACGGTGCGCTGCGAGACTATTATCCCTGCAATCGAGTTGCCCGATTCATCTGGAACCTTGGAACGAAAAGTGCTGAGGCCACGGCAACATGTTTAGCATGTTGCCTTTGATTCGACTCATTCACCCGGTCCGCGCTCGACCCTTTCCCGAGTGCTGTAAGTCGGCAGCACGGGACAAGAATTTCAGAGAACGACCATTGAAGAGCGAATGTTGACACACACTGAACTTTTGCTCTTAACACAAAATATGACCTTGAGTTGACCAGGCGGTATTACAAACCTGGCCACGTTTACCTTTAAATATCTTAAACATCACAGAGTGCGTTTAGCACCGTCGATGTATGAGCACACAGCATTGTGACATTTAAATTCCCGAACTTTAGCACCATGCGGTGCTGTGCAGACTGAAGTCCAATTAACGGTGCAAAAAGGGAGACCTTGCAATGTGTGTATGCACGGTAATTAGCATTCTGTTGCAGGTGCACTTTTACATTACATATTCATGCCCGAACCCACTTTCCAAATGTGCCATAAATTAACTTCACTGAGGCCCTTGAATAATCGTTCCACTCTCCCTGCCTTCGGAAACCACATTTCCCAGTGCAGAGCAACAAAAAAAAAGGGGGGTGGTTAAAGCATAAATAAGGCTTTAGCTGTCAGAGATGATCGAAAGAAGGTCTATAGTACGGTGTCAGAACGGCTCAGCAGCAAGGCGGTAACTATACCGCAGCTGGTCTGGTCTGTGCCTGTAGCGGGAGCAGCTTAGCCGGAACTCTATAAGCCAATTCGATTTCTGTCAGTAAACGCTCTAATTTAGATCAACTATCCGTAATAAACTCTGAAATTGGCACGGGTGCAGCCTCGCCAACTTTTATCCGTCCATTACGCGGAGTTGAACTGGCACGGCCGCCTACAGACAAGCCAAATTTTCCTTCCTGCAGATTTCGTTGTGACTCCAGGGCTGCTAAATGTCATTGGAAGTAATACAGGCATGGGTCACTACAACTGGTTTATTGCGCGGCTTGTAATCCCGAGGCTTGGCTGGGTGTGAGCAGCTTCTCAGCCGGGTGGGGAGTGAAGAACTATGTTAAATGAGCCGTTGGCTAAGGCATCGCTGTTTTTCCGCGGTATCAATGAAGCATTGTGTCCCAGGTCTCTCCCACACACACACACACACACACACACACACACACACACACACACACACACACACACACACACTGTTTCTCTTCCACTCGCACAAAACACAAGTTCTCCTTTCACACAGTCCTGCTGTTGGAGTTACATTAAAAAGCCAAAATCGTAACTCATTTGTCACAATTACGTTGAATATCGAATGGTGGTTCTAGAATCCGAGCCAACCATGTGTGTTTAGAACAGCGCGCATTTTAAGAATTTACAGATTTGCTTGATTTTCTTTGGATTATTGAAATGAAACTGTATATTTAACACCTTTATGACCGCCAGGTTTTGCTTGAGTACAGATCTTGGGCAATGTGTCTAGACCACCTTATTTAAAGCCAGCACTTGTTTTTAGCAGGAAATAAAATCAGCTGGTGATAATTGTTTTATTTCTATAGCACTAGACACAGTCACTGATAAGTGTTACAGGAATCTGGATGTAGATTTAGGTCCCTAATGAGCAGGCCAGAGATGAGAGCGGCGAGAAAAACTAATACGACAAACCCTAATCCGATATTAGGGAGACATTAGAGAAAGAAAGTATATTACTTGTTAGATTGTTCTTTAATACCATATTTATGAGGGGCGTTCATGTCAAACTGGGACTTTTAATTGTGCAGAATGATAGAAGACAGTTAGGAGGGGTTGGCGTAGCTCAGTGGTTAAGGCAGTTCAGAAGGTACCAGGTTCTCAAACCCCACAATCCCCTGTTGGGCGCTGAACTGCTTGGAGGTATAATGAGATAAAAATGTAAGTCGCTCTGAATAAGGCCATCTGCCAGATGCTGTAAATTTGCCTACGAGAGTAAAAGCTCTTTTTAATTCTCTATATAATCCCCTGCTACACTAATGCACTTATCCCAGCGTTTCACTAGCGCTTGGATACCATCAAGATAGAAAGTTTTCTCAGTACGCTGGCCTCCCAGGAACTCCTTTAATGGCTCAAATTTGTGGCGACGACTTGGAGGTTCCGGTAACGTGTTGTCCGGGAACGATTGCGTGAACAGTTCCTACAGACGGATGCAACTTTTCTGCGAGTTAGAGGCAAGTTATCCGTTGATTTTTTTACGAATCAGGTGTTCAACTTCGCTGGAATGACTGCAGCGGGCTCCAAACCACCTCGGCCGGGATCGTAACTCACGGACGTGCGTCCTTCTTTAAAACGTTTGCACCATTCGAATGTTTTATTGTCATTTATTGTTCTATGAGTCACCGCACCCTTGCCTGTTCTTGCAAATAAAGATATGTATTCAGGCTACAATTCATAGTTTCCAATAAATATTACACCGAGCACTAGTCCTTGCGTCCTCCCTCTACTTACAGCATGTTATAATTCCAGTTTTGAACGTGCCAAAAGTAATAATAAATTCTCAGTGGTGCTGGACTTAATGCCAATCCTTTCCAAAGTGAAAAAGTGAAAAGCACTTTTTTTATTTTAGTTTTTTTGATTTGTCAAACTTTCAACATCTAAAGTGAGCCTACATCTGCTTTCCTGCATTAACTTCTCACATCTCAATCTCCTCCTGGCTCAGTTAAAGGTTTGCTATTGTGTTTCTCACCTGTCATTTGTCCCGCGAGTCATAATGTTTAGCAATCCGTGTGTCAAGATGTGACAAGCGAAGATAAATGGCATTTTGCTCAACCAGTGACAGTGCAGCTCTGGGGAGGCCGAGGACGAGGACGAGACCCCCGCTGTGGCATGTTTCCTGTCCTCGGTTTTGGGTCAGCGTATTGAAGAATGAATTTAAGCATGTGCAAATATCTCACTCACACTACACTATACTTGCAGTTAAAAAAAAAAAAAAAAACGGGCTCATCAGACCTGTTCATGCATCTCTTAAAAAAAAAAAAAAATTAAAAAAGACACAGCTATTCATGTATAGAGATCAATTTTGTGTGCTTTAATTCTAAAAACGAAAATGTTGTATGAGTTAAATAAGAAGGAAAACATTGACACAGCTTGAGTTACTCTGCGCTTATTGTGATTGTGTATAGCGGCAGCTCATAAGTGGTTTGACCCTGAGGGCTACGCTAACGATGTGGGAAGACAGGGCACGTTACGGGAAAGTGTGCGTTTCTCTGACTGAACACATGGGATTTTCGAACAGCGTGTGCGTGTATGTGTGTGTCTATGTCTGTTCATTTTGGCAAATTGCTCATGCATCATGCCCTCTCGGGCTACTATTCAGACTGGATGCATAAATTACATGAGTTAAACCGATCTCGTCTCCTGAAGGGGATCAGGAAGACCTAGACAACTCTTTCCAGACATTGTTGCCACAGCGACGAGGCCGTCGATCTGACTGGAGCGTCACCTTCGTGTCATTCCGACTGACTTTTAAACCCCCCCTTTCAGTTCCTCCCGACAATCTTTCAATAAAAGGTCCTAAACTTTAACCTGGCATTGGAGTAAGCATCCATTGCGCTCGTTTCTGGATATTCACAGTATATTTAGTAAAAAATAGAGCAAAAAATCCCTCCTTTCTCCATATTCGATCCTAAATGTTTTTGAACCTGTGTTTCAAATTTTCCACCGGAATGATGTAGTTCCATGGCGGCATGGTGGCTTAGTGGTTACTGACGCCTTACACCTCCAGGTCCTTTGTTCGATCCCTGCGTCGGGTCTATGTACACGGTGTTTGCATGGTGGGTTTCCTCGCACAGTCTAAGAATATGCAGATTAGGCTAATTGGCGTTCCCAAATATTGATTGGAGTTCCTACCACGGTTGTTCAAAATGGGAATAAATACAGTGGTCACCATTGGCCTGGTCTAGATGGATGGATAGATGTAGTCCCAGGCACAAAAAAATAGAGGGGGGCAAATTTCATAGCCGCTCTTTCGGCACCATGTTCAGGAAAGTGTTCTGACTGGCTAGAAAAAAGTGCACTTCCACAAAGGGGCAGCATGTCATTTCCTAAAGACAGTAAAACTGCATTTTTAACATGATGCTAAAATCCAAACAAAATGATGACTGAGATTTCATCAAGGACACCATCAAGGACACCAAGAGGTACCATCTGGACAGCGCTCCAACTTATGTTCCTTATTGTAATACAGTTACTCGTAGTGTATATCCACACATCCAGGTAGTGCATATATACAAAAGATACAAACAAAATTATGCCTGGACTGTACAGTGTAGTGCCTTTATATGAAAGAACCGTGCCTCGAAGCAGCCCAGATGGGCACTGTCCCACCCAGAAACACCTTCTGGATGGTGGGAAGGCTCCCAGATAGGATCATGTCTGAGCCTGCAGAGATAGCCAGATGGCTAACACATCTGAACCCAGTGGTTTCCTAACCCAGTCTAGGGGACGCCAATTCTCTGCCATCTCATACACTACACTTAATCCGGTCTTCCTGATTCAACTTGTCAGGTGTTAGTTAACCTCAGTTCAATGAAAAACAGAGCATCTAATGCCTTTCGTACGCTTTTTCTGGTATCTAACTTAAGAATCTTGTGCAAAGAAAAAAAAATCTGTTCTAATGGCCTTGCATTTAGTGTTAAATACTAAAAAAGGCATAATCCATAGTTGTTCACATGCCCCATCTTTTTCAGTTATTTTAATCAATACAGTGTTTTTTGACAAAATACACCGTAGCCTTTACGAAAGCATGGCCACGACTAGGTGTTTATAAGAACCACAAAAATGTAGACGTAAAAAAAAATCTGAGCTTACTGGAATGAGGATTGGGAAATAGCTACCTAAACACACAGAGTCGATTGTGCATAGACGAGAAACCACAAAGCCGGTCCCAGAGCATCCCAGATGGGCACCTTCATATCTTCCAAACTCCTCCAATATCCTTGAAAGTTGAAGAAATGAGACTCTGATTCACTGTTTGCCTAGCTGTGGCTGGAGCACGCCCACTGAGTCCAGGCTCAAGCCCAGGCATCTCCATGATATCAGCCGTCTGCCTTTTGCACTAACACCCCCCAGCTGAGGGGTAAATCCCCATTTGGCAGCGCGGCGTTGGGCCGCACCGCACAACTTGGCGTAATTGGGGGCGGACGGGTGATGAGAGAGCGGAGCTGGAATTGATTCGCTTAATCCTCTTCATTATGGAGCGCCAGCGCCAGAGTTCACACCTCGCACAAAAGCGGGGTTAGAAAGGAAGCTTTTCTTTTCATCCACGAACCTGCACACTATGCCATTTTCAGCATCGCTGCCATACGACCCCCTCTTCAAAAACCCAGAGAAAAGACGACAGCATGACTCACCCGAAAGAAACGATTCAAGGACCTCCTGCTGCTTCGCCTTTTTTTTGGGGGGGGGCTTCGGTTTGCCCTCTTATAGGCTCAACTGTCTTTATAACTACTTTTGTTCAGAAAGGAAGCATGGCGCTTAGTGCTTCGAAAGTAACACCAAAGCAAAACCTCGATCCGGACAAAAAAATCCACTAAAAATCGAAATGCTTTTCTGACCTTCAGAGAAGCATAAAAGACTGCTACCTTATCCTTGGCTGAATTGTCCACAGTAACCGCTCCACTCTATGAGAATAAAAAAAAATTTTTAAAAAAACGAAGTCTTTGATGCCAGCTAAAACACAATGCTCTCCTCTCATCCTAACTGTCCTTCAGGTAATTATCAAAACTCTCCTGGATTGTTAGGTTCCCTAACCCTTTCTTTTATACACTTACTGTAAAAAGCAATCCTGACTTGACCTGAAAAAGAAAAAAAAAAAAAACCTCAGCCAACAGCCAAGACACTTTAAGCTCAAAGAGTTTAGTTATAAAAGTTCATGCATGTCTGCCAAAGTGTCAATCTTAAAATCGTCTCCTCTCGAGACGACTGTCTCAGACAAGAGGCAGCTGCTCCAGCTATGGACTCTGTACTCCTCCGCCAAGCCGGGCTTAATGTATTAAAGAAATGCGATGCTGTGATTTCAGTCGAGGTTAAATTAAACGCTTAACTTGTCGATCTCGTTCGGGGGAAGAAAAAAAAACCTTACGCGCACACTGTCACATAAGTACAAGCCCTTGAGGGCTTGCTGATGTCACCTTACTGATCGAATTGATACTTGGTGGAGAGATACGGTTCGGATGCGGGCACAATAAAAGAGAGAAACGCTTTCAGATGGATTGCTGTGCAGGGGTATACGGTTTATCAGCAGTGGTTACCGATGCTCTAAACAAGACTGCTGATATAATCATATTTTGCACAAACATGTTTGAAAAGCTAAGAAAAAAAATTTACTTGTAACCAATGCAACGTTAATCGAACTTGTTTTTGCTAACATCAAAAACGTGCAAGCATGCTGTATGTCTTCACATGAGACATACAGAGTTACCAATTTGTTGCGCCAGGTGCTGTAGGCTTTGTAATCGTTTTCTTGGCTTGGGCAAGGAACTCATTTCGTTAATTGAACTGAATGTATGTGGACGGCGGCGCTAACAAATGGCTACAGCGCATGCCAGACCAGCTGACGCCATTTGCCAGGCCTTCATCGTTACCATCGCCACATTACCTGTTAACTCTCATAAACAAACAAAAAAATTTTCCATCCTGGTCTTTTTTTTTCTTCTTTTTTTTTTTAATAAATATCTTAACAACAAGCTGTTAAATGAACTAGCGGATAACTGAGAGGCGGTCTCCTGTGTCTGATGCCGATTCGGAATCACGCGGCGATACGGGGTTATATTCGTCCTTCTGTTCACCTTGCTGTCTCTAATTATAGCCTTGTGCTAATTTGACTTAATGGATGATTCTGAGCAGCTTAATTGAACAGTAGTGCGTCTTTGTGGGTGGGCACGCAAGATTGGTGAGCTTTACAATTAAATGTCATTTCGACGCTTCTAATCACAAGATTTGTTCTTCCTACCAGGTGTTCGTTCTCATGCCGGCGCGTGACGGGGACTCGAGGCGAGCGAGTTCAAATCTCCCCCTGAAGAGAGGTGTTTATTTTGGGAAGTTAGACTTCACTTGTTCTCCTTCACAAAACTGTATCTGACAGTGCTATACTGCGAGACAATAACTGCGTGTGTGTTTCTCTTTCTAACAGCCTTATTCGCTCCAGCTGGGAGGCAGGACTTTTTAATTTCAGAACGGGGACAGGGTGTGACACGGCTAAACTGGCAACAGATATGTCGCCGTTGAAGATACACTACGGGCAATCAGGGAATGTCAATTAACCCAATCTGAATGTCTTTGGACTATGGGAGGAAACCCACCAAGCACAGGCAGAACACGCAAACTCCAAGACGGGAATCGAACCCTCAAACCTGGAGGTGTAAGGCCACAGTGCTAACCACTATGCCACCTGTTATCTGAATGCATTTAGTTTTATTTCTCTTTGTCAGGAAAATACTTCAATGCGTTGTCTGAAAAATGTGATGTCTGATTATTCATCTGATAAACATCATGCAAGGTTTGTTTTCTTATCATGAAGTCTTCATAGGTATCAAAATTGGAATCAGGTTCCCCTATATCTGTGCGGGTTTGACGTTTGACCCTATATTCCTCCCAGAACTACGAGCAATCTAGGAACGCCAATTACCCCGTCTGAATGTCTTTGGACTAAGGGAGGAAACCCACCAAGTACGGGGAGAACACGCAAACAGACACATACAAACCTGAAGCAGGACTTGAACCCTTGAACCCTGGAGGTGCAAGGCCACAATGCTAACTAAGGACCAGGAGAACTAAGGACCAGGTCTTGTCAAGGTTTTTTACCATGGAACCAGACAACTGGATTTCTGTCTCGTCCTAACACGTAGACACCCACTGCTTTATTAAATCAAGTTTCTCAGGAGAAAGACTGACCGATTTCTCCAACCCCTGAGGCAAAGGCTCTGTTATTTTGAGAACCCGCCTCACGCTGAATTAGTAAAATAACACAAGAGCCATTCTCCCACTCGTAGCTCTGGGACGCACTCATGTTCCCTATACTAAAGCTGGTTTTTATACTATATTACATTTTGCTAGTGAGAACAAAAAAAAAAATCGCACATTGTAAAAGGTTTTAAATCGACGAGTGATGGTTTAGTGCAAAGCTAACTGATGACAAAGCGCTGACTGTGTTTTTTTATATAAAATCTTAGCATGACTGCTGCTCAACTAAACGGCACGGAGGATGACGCAGGATCACAAATATGGTGAGCTTCACAGGGAAATGATTATTGCACCAGATACGTGTAATAAAATCCAGTATAATTGCATTAAAAACAGCTAAATTCAACAAAACCAACTGAGAAGCGATACGCTTCATTTTATTCTGTGGAACAGAATAAAATGAAAAAGATCTGCTCGAACAGATGAAGGGGTCTTCCGGGAGCTAAAAGCAAGCAGGAACAGCATGAAAGCCAATGACAATGCTCCATATGGAAGTAGTCAGACCGGGCTTTAACGAATCACAGAGCTCAGTGAGAGCGAGGGCTTCGAATTAACCTGCATGCACATAAATCGGCCTTATTAGGAGAGAAAGAAAACACCGCCTCGTGTAAGAAGAGCTAAATCATGAGGGGGGTGTGCGGATCCTTGACAATTCACTTAAGTGCATGAGGGATCTGGCAACCCGGTCTGCCATGTCAGGAAAAGCAAAGCAAGGGAGACTAGGTGCACTTCTGTGGGGCAGGATTTCAGCTCAGGGAAAAAAGAAAAAAAAAGCAATATCTCAGCTGCCCTGTAGCAAGGCCTTCCACTAAGTGAACCATCAGCTCATATATTTGGTAGATTGACAGAAAAATGCAGTGCTTAGAATGGGTACACACACACACACACACACACACACACAGATGTGCATGCTAACAGAGTATGAAAAAGGGTTGTTGTTTTTTTTGTTTTTTAATGAGAAGCATTCTTGTGCGCAATCTGTTCATCGCACTTTGCTCACACCATGACACTTCCTGATCTCCGAACACCTTCGGCGCACATAAGCCCGTCCCCGACCCAATAATCATTGATTAGCGCAGCCCGCTGATTTAATCTGCGACCAGATGGGGTCAAAAGGCCAGCCGCGGAGATCGATCGGGGGTAGAATAAAAAAACTGCAGGGAAGCAGAAAAAAAAACAAGTATGACACGGCTGATTAGGAGGAAAAGAAATCATAGCCGAGTCGTTGTAGGATTTATTTAAAGCGAAGAGTCATTAGGAATGAACTGCTCAAATGATGCGTCTATATACAGTGTACATGTGTGGTGTTATGTAGTAACACGTTGACACTAACTGTATGTGTTTAAAGATTTTATATGATTAGAGTAATTTTTTATTATTATTATTAATTTTATTATTATTATTATTATTTATTATTATTATTAAACACTGGGGGGGAAAAAGAGATGTAGGTCTGGTATACTTGGGTGGTTCGCATATTATACATTTATAATAGATTTGTGAAGAAACACAAATCTATAATCTATATCTATTATATCTTTTCTAATCATTTATTCTACACTTTAGATATTCTGTGTGTTTGCCAGAGAAATGCAGCCAGTGCATCTACCACATGACTGTGTTCCACCAATCAGACAAAGCAACAATAATCACATGATTCCATTTGACCAATCAGCTGCAATAACAATAACTGCATGGAGACACCTGACCACACAGAAGGGGCGGGTTGTCTTTCTTCAGGAGTGCTAGACAATGAAGCAAACATGACGCGGTTAGTTTAGCATTTATTTTTTTATTTAATGTTGCTATCTTAACATTTATAATTAGCAAATAAACTAAAGGCTAAAAAATATATAATTTTCTTACATTTGTTCTGCTGGACACAGTTCATGTTTAAGTGAGACCTCTTGTATGTACCGTATGTTCTAATGTTTTTTTCTGCTGAGTCATTTGCAGGGTAACTGAATATACAGCATATCTTACACAGGAAATAGTTACACTGTTCAAACATACATATGTTGGGTTTATTTCAAAATCTTTATATTGTGAAAAAAGTGAGATTAGGAAATTTGTGTTTCTTATTCCTTAATTTGTTATTTTGTAAAGATATGTAGTTTTATTAGTTTATTTTATTACATTTATGTCATTTATTTTATTATTTGGGAATGTCGCAATTTGTACATTATTTTATCATTTTCTCTGACTGCTTACATCATTTCTAAAATAAATCGGACATTATGATGACACAGTTACTCAGTACTTGAGTAGTCTTTTCACCGAATAATACTTGCGTAATATTTTGGATGATTACTATTTACTTCTATAAAAGTAATATTATTTTGAAGTACAGCTACTCTTACTTGAGTACATTTTTTGGCTACTCTACCCAGTTCTGTCCGTCCCAACAACACAGCATTGCTCGATGACCGATTCCAAAAAACAACTGCCTGAATGAAATCGCAAATGCTCATATTATTTTTCCTTTTTTTCCAACCATAAAAGCATATAATCTTATGTATCTTTGCTATTTCTTCCCCTATGTGACTTATGTTAAGTGCTACCTGCTCTGACAAACGGTGCCATGTTTGTACACCAAAAAGTGCTTAGTTAATCTTTTTTTTTTTTTGTATACTCCGTCTCATTCTTCACATACAGGTAGATAGAGGCGAGGGTTAGCAGCAGGTTGGATCGCGGGAATGTGAAATTAGTAGAAATATCAAATAAATCAATAAAAATATTGTGTTAAAGGTCACGTTTATTTGGACATGCAATGCCAGCGAATGCAAGTACTGTACATTTCAAGTATATTTCACCGAGTTCAGTCTCTGATTTCTGTTCCTCAACCTCAGCTACATCGCTCAAGTTCACGACTAGTCTCAGTTCAAAATGCCTGCTAACGTTGCTGTGATATTTATTTAAACCTATATTAGTTCTATAGTACATGAATTCAGATCACTATAACTCTAACCAGCCAGTTACTAAGCATGACTACATGAAACACTGCTTGTGAATAACTGTATCACTTCCTCCTATACTCATCCAAGCACACGCTCATTTTCCTCCTTTTAAAATAAAAAAAAACATCATCAGCACACCTCCTGCCCAGGAACCTACGTCGAGGTCTCGGATAATGCCGCGCTAACTGCCGAGTTAACTGCCGAGGTCCTCCGGTCGTTTAGACGAGCGTTAACACTCCAGCAGTCATTCATTCAATGCAGATGGGCCGAGGTCAACAGCTCTCTGTGCTGTCTAAGAATGCAAACACACACGCTGTACACGCCGTATACACACTATATACTGTATATGTATGCACCTAAAGATATGCTCCAGAACAAGTCCTTGGGATAAAAAACACACATTGGCATCCAGGATAAGGGGGAAAAAAGCAAGTCTTGCAGTTATCTTTTCAAATACACACACACAGCACCAAACCAAAGAAGGTTAGTCTAAATCATCTAGTAATTTTTTTCCAGTCTAGAACCTAGAACTAGCAACACAATGAGCATGCTAGCAAACACACACACATACACACACACACACACACACACACACACACACACACACTGTATGTATATATACTGTATAAAAGGTATTTTTTAATAAGGGTGCTAGATCAAGCTGCTTGAAAAATAAATGTGATAAAAATATGATAACGTTTTTTTTTGCTTTCTAAAAAAATATTATTCTATTTTAAATATTATTCATTATTATCTTTTGAGAAAAGAAAAATTACAGTATCTTTGCACAAATTAAGCTTTGTCTAATGAAAAGTCCAAATATGCACGCATAATAAATCCTTTAAAAAAATCTAGCTGATAGAATAAAAATATTTATTTCACTGTCAAGAGGAATGATTTTTACAGGAATGTTTTGAAAAATACTTTTTTTTAATAATGGTTTAATGCAGGAAAGAATATCATGCCAAATTTTTTTTTCAACGACAAATCCGAAACAATATACCTTAATATTAAATTCTGCATATTAACTTCCTTTAAAATAGAAAAAACAAACAAGCACATGCATGTGTATATGAATGCAGATCATGAGGTCATAATTGCCAGGGAAAAAAATATTGTAGCAAAAAAAAAAAAGGAATGTATACAGTATAATGATGTCACATCCAGGAATGTATAACATGATGATGTCATTGTGTCAGGGGTGGAGCTTAAAGCCTTCTTTAGATAAAAGCAGTGAAACAAAAAGTCATGTTATTATTACAGTTTAAGAAATGTGTTATAGATGTTTATTATTATTATTATTATTACTGTTGTTTTTTCAATTTGGAAAATTTATGCTGTGACCAAAATTAATGCATTGCAATACCTTGCCTTAAACTTTCCTATCTGTAGGATCGACACACACTTCAAATAAATGGTGTTAGGAACTGAACTGAACCACGGTGTGTAGAGGCACGTAGAGTTCCCAGCGTCCTTTTCCTCGATTCCTTTCATGTCCGACATCACGGGCCATGCTGCCACACAATCCTCATTTGTGCCACGCCGTCGTGTTAGTCCGATCTGTAAATCCTGACCAAGTTTTATCTCTGTGCGGTTTTGGTTCCGGAATGTCGTATTCCCATCTCATGCTTAATATTCCATGGATGATCTCTACTTCAACACCGCCATAGCCTGGATAAAGTGATGAACTAGTGAATGATACTTCTCTACTGTCTATGTATATGCAATCATTTTATTTGGAAAATGATCATCTCTGATGTGTGTCTGGCGACTGTGCATGGAGCAGCTGCGCTCGAGCATCCACTCTGTCATGCATAACAAATACACATATTATACATACACACACACACACACACACACACACACACACACACACAGAAACAGAAACACAAAACCTCCAATGCATCCCTGTTTCACTGTGCATTTCGAGTCACAACGAGACAATCAAATCAGATGCAGCGTTTCAACCCTGGATTCTTGCACATGCAGAGTCAAGCACTTCGACTTGCATCATCCATGACCCTCATCAGCATTCACATGCATCACTGAGCCTCATTGATTCTTTAAGCAGAATGCCCTGCTGTACTGCTACTGCTAACTAACCAATCAGGTTCACATATACAAACAGAGCACACTTTAAATCCCACTCCACCTATAATTTTATTATTATTGCATTTGTTTAACAAGGCTTTTCATTTATCTACACACACACACATCACACACACACACATATATATATATATATATATATATATATATATATACACACACACACACAGAGTGCACAGAATAGATGGTGATCCATTAAAAAAACGCACACACACACACTTGTATCCATGCACTGCGATCATCCTGTTCTTTATGCATTAAATCAATTAATGGTGCAATTATTTAGGAGATAACCAGCGCGCGCGCCCTTAAACCCATTCCTAACTTATAGATACCGTTGAATACATTATTATTATGATTAAAATAAAAATACAAAAGTATGCACTCATTAAAAACGCATAATGCACAGGAAAGTAAACGTTTACAAATATGATATTTTGTTCTGTAAAGGAGCACACGCAGGTGAGCTCAGGTAACCGAACCAAACCAGAACGCGTCTCTTGCACCTTGGGGTTTTGTCTCCAAGCGCAGCACGAGATCCAAGTCCAGGATGTAGAAAGAAAAATAATAAACTAGAAGGATTTGGAGTTTTTGCAAGATGCATAAGAAAGAAATTTAAAGAAAGGAAAGGAGAATATAAAGATGCCCGCTCACCGTGTCTCCGGCGGCGCGGCCGCATCGCATCGCATCGCGCGCGCGCTCTCTCTCTCTCTCTCTCTCCCTCCCGCAAGGCTTGTAAATGAAAAGACCAGCGGCTCCGTGCGTGCGTGCGCTCCGGTTTTCTTCCTTCGTTTTATTTTATTTTATTTTTTTGTTCGATATCAGATTGCATACGAAAAAAAAATCATAAAGTGAGCGATATATAGATATCTATATAGAGAGAGATCACGCGGTGATTAAAAAGCAGCTCCAGGAGCTCGTGCCTGTGCGCGCGCGGCTGTGTGGAAACACACGCGCGGATCAGTGGAGACTCGGCGCGAGCGGACTGCGGGGCTGAGCTGCCGGGTTGCCAGATGTTCACGTATTCAACACACACACACGACAGAATTTCTGCATTGTTTTGAGAGATAAAAAAAAGTACTACACATATTTACCAAACAAAATATTTTTTAACCCATTACTACTGAAATAGTTTCTTTCTTATCCCTTTCCTTTCATTTGCTCTGTGCCCGTATCTCTATGTGGTGGAACAAGTGGCTTAGTGGTTAGCGCATGCGTAGAGTTTTTGGTGTGTTTTGGTGTTTGGTGAGTTTCCTCCAAGTTTCCTACTACAGTCCAAAAGACATGAAGATTAGGCTAATTTGTGTTCCCAAATTGCCTAGTGTGTGTGTGTGTTTGTTCTGTGAGGGACTGGCACCCTGTCCAGGGTGTATAACCCGCCTAAGTCTCCTGGGACAGGCTCCAGGCCCCCCATGGCCCTGTATACAGGATAAAGCTGGATAAACAATGAGTGAGTGTGAGTGAGAATTAATGTGTATATGTGTGTTGTTGTCATCACAGAGGACCACACGACACACAGGCACAGGTTGTTGTTGTTTTTTTACACTGGATGCCCATCCTGATGCAACTCTCCCATTAAACCTGGGCCTGTAGTGGTACAGTCGCTGGGTGTTTGGGGGAATTGGGTGGGAATCGATCCCGGGACTTCCACAGGGCAGGCAAGAAACCTACCACTGAGCCACCAATTAAATGAACACCCAGCATCAACCCTGTTTAAACTGACTCTCTGTCTAAATCCATGCAATGCTCTTGAACATGTCCTAAGTGATACTAAGTGTTTAAGGGTCTTACCCCCCTCTCAAACAACCAAGATTGTCCGACTCGTAGTCAAGTACCTAATCAAGTCTTGAGTTAAATTTGAGTTAAAGGTAATATATACTGTACTTATCCATCCACCCATCCATCTAGGAACTGCTATATTCCAACTAGGGACCGTGGAGGCCAATAGTGATTACCACTGTATTTATTGCCACCTCTCTGTATTTATTGGACCTCTGGTCAACATTCACACACTACGGACAATTTGGGAACACCACTTCGTCTAATCTGCATGTCTTTGAACTGTTGGAGGAAACCAGAGGAAACCCACCAAGCATGGGGAGAACATACAAACTCCATGCACAAACTCCACAGACCACAAGGTGAGAATCGAAGCAGGACCCTGGAGGTGCCAGGCGAATAACTAAGCCACTATGCAAAGGTAATATATAACAGGCTACAAATCCAGCCATCTATTTTTTAAAGTAAATTCAGCATTACAGTGTTCATATTGGTTGATATCTGATACCCGACACTTTCATTCGTTCATTTAGTCATTCATTCTTTAAGTCATTTCTATTGGACCCACATCCAAATCAGAGTCTCTCCTTGAAACAAGACAGGAATGCATCCTCATTTACTTGCTCATTCTAGAATATGATTCGGATCAGAATCTTTTGCCTCCAGTATTAAAGTACTGATCATTAGTACTCCTAAATAATACACACCTTACTATCACACCCTCGACCCATGACGTCAAATTGCAGCAGACTGATCTTTTACGTGGACCATGATAATAATGATAATCTCTTTAGGCTGTATACAGAATGACCACATATAGGAAAATACACATGTTATTTGCTATAGAATGGCAATGTTACAAGCATGCAATATATTCCCTTAAATAAAATATGACTTCTGGATCACTTTCCTCATTTATCCCTATTGTATATGCTAGGTAAGCTTTTGTCCTTCTAATGGAATTTGAAATGCATCAGCCAATTTCCTCAATCTGGCAACCCTGCTTGGAAGCACAAGGTGGATTGAGAGAAACTCAGATTGCAGCAGTGTAAGAGCTCCACCTAGCAGTCATGATCATCTCTCTCGCTCTCTCTCTCTCTCTCTCTCTCTCTCTCTATTTCCCAGATATGATATGCAATATTAAATAGTCCTTAATTACTACATAGATCCTCCAGCCAAAAGATATTCATGTCTGTCACTTGGTTGTGTTTGGATCCAATCCAGACCTGTTTCCTCCACCGGTTTCTTGATAACAGTTAATCAGGAGTGTTAAAGCAAGGGAGCATTTCATGCATCTCAAAAGTCATATATGTTTAAGTGCACATAATTGTCTAACAGCTCACAAAATAATTGTATTAGAACGGAAGATATGTATAGTTTTTGCACCAAACTGTCCGATCGTGAGAGACCAAAACAGCATATAAAACAGTTTTACAATTTTTTACAATTGTACCCTTAATTGTATTAAAACGCATCAATAAATGTGTTGTTTTAAAAAAAAAAAAAAAAAGGTTTTTATATTGTATTATATTATATTATATTATATTATATTATATTATATTATATTATATTATATTTATATAGGTTTTCTGTAAAGCAATTTTTATTATTGAAGGAGTCTCCAATGTCAGTACTTGGTTATTAAATAGTGCAACTGTTGGGAAGAGGAATAAGAGGAATAAAACACATCAAGACATGTGGTTTTTGGAAAATAATCAACATCAGGCGCTCCATTTCGCGATGCATCGTACCGCTGATTGATTTGTAAGTTCACAAGTGCGGACCTGGAACTCGGTAGCAATAAACAAAGACCACATAAGAGGAAAAATAAAAACAAAAAAGAGAGAGAGAGAGAGAGAGAGAAAAAAAACAACAAAACGATTTTCTGTCATCTGCCGGACTTCCTAATCTTGACCAATCATGGCATAAAATGACTACACTATCAGGAAAGTAAAAGGACAAAATGAGGGAGAGAAGCAGCAGGAGCCGGTGAGACAGAACTCGGAAATGGTGCAGTAATGTGACTATAATGTGCATTTTCCATCAGTGCTGCAGCATCATTCGTGGTTGCATCAAGTTATGATGTATTTTCTAGCATTGGTCTCTCGGTGAGGTTGTATTAGTCTGAGAGAGCTTTCTTACTGAGCGACATGTTGATGGAATTATGCCAAGAAACAAGCATTTGAATCCACTATGACAAACATATGACATCGTTATAGTATAATTGCGTTAGCAGCGTTATCAATTAAATTTCTTGAGTGATATTATTTAGGAATGTCCTGATACGGATACAGTATCAGAAATTGGTGCAGTGATATCGAGCTGGCGCTTACTTCACAAACCTCCTCCTCCTCGTGCCGTAGTCCGGTCAGTGTTAAAACAGCGATCGGGACACTTTTACTCTTCTCTAAGCTTAATGTCTGAACGTACATTAAAGTTAGGTTGTGGCTTAGTGGTTAGCATGGTCACCTCGCACCACTAGGGTCTGGGTTCGATTCCCACCTCAGGACTGTGCGTGTGTTCTCCCCGTGCTTTACTGGGTTTCCTCTGGGTTCTGTGGTTTCCTCCAAAGACATGCAGATTAGGCTAATTGGTGTTCCCAAATTGCCAGGGAATGTCCACCGTGTGTGTCTTAATTGTAAAATGGAAATAAATATTAAATATTTTAATTCCATATCCGGTCCCTAGTTAGACAACATAGATTTCTACTTGGATGGATGGAATGGTTAGCTTAATTTGATGCGCTGTCTTTGTCTAGACTTTTTGTTTTGCTAACCAATATAATGTAGCAGCACATCTCTTGGTTTGTCCGTGTCTTGATTGGTGTTCCTTGACAACAGTGACAAAAGTGAAAGAAATATTATATTATATTATAATTGATACATTTAAACAGTGTTCTAAACTTTAGCTAGGAAAAGATAACCGCATGGTGCATGAAAATGCGGTCATGCTGTCTAAAATATTTGTTCTCGCCTTTCAAACCTTGAGAGAAGTGGCAAATGGACGTCCTTCCTCATACATTCTATTTGTTGATTTTTTTTTTGTTGTTGTTGTTGTTGTTGTTGTTTTTCAGGTAGTTCAGTAGTTGTACTGTAGTTGCGACTTTGGTAAAAACTTTACAACGTTGTTTGTTTATGAGCAGCTGCCATGGTACTGAGGGACCACTCCACACAAAGAGGCCATGAAGAAAAATTAGATGATGTACAGTACAGTATTTCCTCCTAATTAGAATGATCAGATACGTAATACAGTAGTTTATGGCATTTTATCAAAGTCTCCCTCATCAGTTTAACTGTGCAGTGGATTGATGAAGCTTTTCGTCTGCAGAGGCGCTCTACTGTACATGCAGCGCAGTTCCAGGGTTTCATGCACACAGCAAAGCAATAGCAGGTAATGATGTTTGATAATGTGGGGCAATCTGAAAAGTTCTGTCCATGTTTTACTCTACGTCACCGACAGGTACTGGTATCTTTCATCCTTACTGGCAAGTATTCAAATGGAGATATTAGTAGTAGAACTATTTCTTTAACAAGCATTGTTTTTTCATACTGCAATACTCCCTCTATTTCATTCCTTTTCCAAATGCACTCTTATTCTGGATACTGGGTCGTGGGGGGCCTGGAGCCTATCC
Source organism: Clarias macrocephalus (assembly GCA_011419295.1). Classification (NCBI taxonomy): domain Eukaryota; kingdom Metazoa; phylum Chordata; class Actinopteri; order Siluriformes; family Clariidae; genus Clarias; species Clarias macrocephalus. The sequence goes on from JAAGKR010001162.1 coordinate 44,200, forward strand.
CAGGAGTTTTAGGGCAAGAGGCTGGGTACACCATGGACAGGATGCCAATCCATCCAGAGCTCATTCACACAATACGGGCAATTTGGGAACACCAAGAAGCCTAATCTGCAGACTGTCGGAAGACATTGAAGTACCTGGAGGAAACCCACCAAGCATGGGGAGAACATGCAAACTCCATGCACAAACTCCATGCACAAACTCCATGCACGAACTTGGAATCTGGAGGTGCAAGACCACAGTGTGAACAACTAAGCCAGTGTGCCACCCAAAGGTAAATACAATAAGGCTAAAAAAATATGCACATCCATTGCAGACAATTATCAATCTGACAATGGCTAGGACAGTCAAAGTTAATAATAATAAAAAAAACACTCTTTACAATTATAAAAAGCATCTCAGAAGATGTAATACCATGAGAATGACTTAAGAAGGTTGGGTTATAACAAAAACATAATTGAGTTCCACTCCTGTTTGTAGTGCATGTAATATCTGTGTATCTGTAAGTACTGCATTCAGTATGTCACAGTATTGTCAAATATATTTCTTGATATATAAGACAATATGATAATTTTAATACTGTGATCACACTTGTGTCACAGTATTTACATATTGTAACCTGCAGTATTGTTATTCACTATATACCATTAACTATACTTTAATGTACAACTTTCTGCATTGTAACTTCCAGTAAAATATCTGGAGTCTTTCTTTTTCATGTTAAATAATTAATATTGTCATTAATTCATGCATTTGCTTATTGCATAGTCCTGATCAGGGTAGCATGGATCCGAAACCTGTGCAAATCAGGGACCCTGGAACTGGGACATAGTAGTGATACCTCAGCTCATTGTCTTTACCAGATATATAAGATAAGTTCAATCATCCAGTCCACAATAGTTCCAGGTTAATGTCAATTAACAATAAAGAGAAAAAACTCATGTAAATTCTAGATTTGAACTAAACAGTATAGCTTCTGGAAGCTAGCACAACATCCAAACATCACCATGCTAAACTTATAAAAATGTGTTCCTGGACTGATATTCAATCATGATTTTCCAGTCCTCTATTTCCAAGGGCAGGTTTTAAAATGGACTCCTGAATAGCAGCCCACACAAAAAAACGCTGGGGTAGGAAGAAAATCTTTCCTTCGCCGCAGCCGCTAGTCAATCATGCTGATTGATCCGTCACCACTGAAAGGTATTCTCAGGCTAATTGCGAGGGATTTAACAGAGATGGTGATACTTATGGGTTCAGGTCCGAGCGCTTGGGCTGTCATCTATCCATTAGTGGGTGATTATGTCGACGAAAATTGGCACTTTGACATCATACCCAAAATAATGGCTCTACTTAAGCACTTATATCCCGTAACTCATTTTCTCATGCCATCAGGGACGTGTCCACTAGCACATTTCAGCAGTAAAGTGGCATTGCAAAGGCACAAAGGCAATGTATTCACTTTCAAAGTCACCTGTTTATCTATACTGATTGTATACAGTACAATGATTTGTATAGGTCTTCCCCCCTTTTGATCATTTTCAGATGGTTTGTGTTACAAGCTTGAAGGGCTTGAAGTTTGCCAAAAGGAAAAAAAAAAGTGACACCAAAAAATTTTTTTTTCTGGTCTTATCAAAAAATGCTGCATGTACATAGAGTGAAGCATGGTGGTGGTAGCATCATGCTAAAGATTATATAAACAGCTTCCTGACTGCTTCCAGGATTTATGCAGCATACTGGGTAGGTACAGCAGGTACAGGTTTGATCTCTATATTTCATACAGATCGTGCTCTGTACTGTACATTTCATTGTTAACCCTTTAATTTTCAACATTCACTGTGCTAACTAAAAATGTTGTAGCCACACCGAAACAAACCAAAGAACATGTTAATGAGTTGCCTTTCTTGACATACAGTACAGACCAAAAGTTTGGACACACCTTCTTATTCAAAGAGTTTGAATTTGTATTATGGCAAGAAAAAAAGCAGATAAGTAAAGAAAAACGAGTGGCCATCAATACTTTAAGAAATGAAGGTCAGTCAGTCCGAAAAATTGGGAAAACTTTGAAAGTGTCCCCAAGTGCAGTCACAAAAACCATCAAGCGCTACAAAGATACTGGCTCACATGCGGACCGCCCCAGGAAAGGAAGACCAAGAGTCGCCTCTGCTGCGGAGGATAAGGTCTTCCGAGTCACCAGCCTCAGAAATCGTAGGTTAACAGCAGCTCAGATCAGAGAGCAGGTCAATGGCACACAGAGTTCTAGCAGCAGACACGTCTCTAGAACAACTGTTAAGAGGAGACTGTGTGAATCAGGCTTTCATGGTAGAATATCTGCTAGGAAACCACTGCTAAGGACAGGCAACAAGCAGAAGAGACTTATTTGGGCTAAAGAACACAATAAAAAAACTCTTTGAATGAGAAGGTGTGTCCAAACTTTTGGTCTGTACCTGGTAGCTTGCCAAAAATACATAGAGTGAAGCATGTTGGTGGTAGCATCATGCTGAACGCTATCTATACAGCTTTCTGGCTGCTTCTATGATAAATGCAGCATACTAGGTAGGTACAGTAGAGGTTTGATCTCTATATTTCTTACACATTGTGCTCTGTACTGTACATTTCATTGTTAACCTCTTAATTATTCAACATTAACTGTGCTGAGTAAAAATGTTGTAGCCATACAGCAACTAACCAAAAAAGGGTTAATGAGGTGCCCTTCTTGACCTACCTGGTAGCTTGCCAAAATTGGTGCATGTACTGTATATTGAGTGAAGCATGGTGGTGGTAGCATCATGCACCATTATCTATACGGCTTCCTAACTGCGTCCAGGATTAATGCAGCATACTGTGTCGGTAGAGTCAGTAGAGGTTTGATCTATAAATTTTTTACACATAGTGGTGCGATGTTGTTAACCCTTTAATTTTCAACATTTACTGTACTAAGTAAAAATGTTGTAGCTACACAGAAACAAATCAAAGAGTTGCCTTTCTTGACATACCTGGTAGCTTGCCAAAAGTGCTGCATGTACAGTATATTGAGTAAAGCATGGTGATGGTAGCATCATGCATCATTATCTATACAGCTTCCTGGCTGCTTCCAGGATTAATCCAGAGTCAGTGCTTCAATTAGTTCAAGTATTGAGGAAACAAATATGTCTTGAGTCATGATTTTAAGATAGTTGCCCTTCTTGACATACAGTACCTGGTAGCTTGCCAAAAATGCTGCATGTACTGTATATTAAGTAAAGCATGGTGGCGGTAGCATCATGCACCTTTATTTATACAGCTTCCTGGATGCTTCCAGGATTAATCCAGTGTACTGGGTAGGTAGAGTCAGTGCTTCACTTAGTTCAAGTATTAAAGAAACAAATATGTCTTGAGCCGCCGTTTAAAGATACTCAGCTGTACAGACATCTAGAGGAAGTTCATTCCACCACCCAGAACAGAAAAAAGTCTGGATGAATGTCTTCCTGAGAGATGGTAGATAGTGTTAATGAGTTGCCCTTCTTGACATACAGTACCTGGTAGCTTGCCAAAAATGCTGAGTGAAGCATGGTGGTGGTAGCATTATGCTGAGCGTTATCTATACAGCTTCCTGACTGCTTCCAGGATTAATGCAGCATACTGGGTAGGTAGAGCCAGTAGAGGTTTGATCTCTATATTTCTTACACATAGTGTTATGTACTGTACATTACATTATTAACCCTTTAATTTTCAACATTTGCTGAGCGGAGTGAAAATGTTGTACCCACACGGAGCATGTTAATGAGTTGCCCTTCACGATATATACCTGGTAGCAGGTTCACATTTTATATTCGTTCAGCAAGATGCAATCCAAGATCAGCAGACAGAGAAAGAAAACTGCATCTCAGGGCCAAGAGCTTGTTAAAAAGGGCAGCCTTGTGAACCGGCTTGTTCGGTTTCATAGTTTAGCCCCCAACTATTATATTCCCTAGAGGCATGCAGTAAAGGACGAATAAACACTGTTCCTCCCACCGTCAGTGTTAAGTGGGTGTACTATCGTATTACTGAAGGATATTGAACATGAGTGGCAGAGTGAAATAGCGGTATAACAAGGTGATGCATTATAACTGCAGAAAAAAAAAAAAGCTTTCATAGCGTTACTGCCATTAAAAGGCTGTGGGAAACACATTCAACCACATTTCAGACTATTTGAAAAAGAGAGAGAGAGAGCTTCTGGGAGGATAATATTCATGTTACCGTTCATTATAACCAAGAAAGATGAAAATGAGAAGTATGTGAATTCGATATGTGAACATTTCATTTTAAAAGGTGACTAGATTGGGTCTTGTGTCATAGCACATTCAGAATCTGCAGGATTGATGCAATCTTTATGTAAAAACTTGTAGGACCATCTTAATGTTAATGCAATTATGTGAATTCATCTAGTAAAGAAAAGATGTGTCAGTTTGTTAAAGATGGTAGTATTCCATACGTTAAAAAAAAAATTATTCTAATGTCTTTAATGACTTTGAATTCATGAAGCCTTTTCTGAAGTGTGCAATTACCATATAATTCTTCGCTTTTGAGAAGTGTACTTACTGTATCGATTTCAGAGAGACAAAAAGAAAATGCATGCTCTTCATCAAGAAAGGTGCTCCATTTGCATTCAAAATGATTATAAAGTGCTATTCCAGTATACTGTATCTTCAGCTCATATGTCAGCTGAATTAGTCATTCTCAGGCTCAGAAAGCAAAAGGGCATAAACATATATATTGTGTGTGTATATATATAAAATTATATATATATAATGATTTATATATTTATAATTATATAATTTTAGATAAATATATGTAATATTTTTGTTTTTTTTTAAAAGATTTTCCCCCTAATGTGACCTCATATAAGAAGTTGCCTCTCTCCTACAGTAGCTTCTTCTTCTTCTAATGTTCTCTGGAGGGGCGTGGCTAAGCAGTATCTCATTTGCATAGACACTGAAACACTGTGTTCGGACGAGGAGCGAAACAAAAAGCGTGTGAGGTTTGGGCAAAGGCATTACCTGTTATGAGTTATTTCAGCCGGGGTGTTAAAAGACACAATATGGGGGAGCTCTGAGACCTGTGTTAACTTGTTAAAAAAAATAGTAATACATGGGACCTTTAACATTTGTAAGACTGATATAAAGAACTATGTTCTAACTAATCATAATGGGAAATTTTGCTCTACATTATGTACAGTACTATAGGTGATGTGTGTGTCCTAGTGTTGTATTTAAATTTGCCCCGTTGTACTGACTCGGTAAATGTTATTAGTGGACAGTGCTATCTTTTAAATGAGCAGGGCTCCAGGTTGACCCAGATTCACCACCGCATATTCTTCAAACTGTTCCATTACCCTCAGTAAACAGCAGAGTTAATCCGCAATAGTAAGAGCTAATTGAGATTCCATCACTGCACACGGCGTGATTGTGCTGAGCACACCAAGAAAGTTAAGCCGTGATGCTTCAAAGAGATGCTCCATCGCTCACTGAAACAAAACCCATTGAACTCAGATCTAAAAAGAAGTTTTTTTTTTTTTTCTTTTTTAAACGTGTCACTTCCACCGAGGCTGTTAGAGAAACGACAAACTGGATCCGGCACTGAAGGATTAGAACATTGTCTCATTCTGTCTTTGCCCCTTTGGTTTCAGTTCCTCAGACGCAATAGATCATCCAATTTTCAGCTGATATGATGTCTTGCCCAGAGCAGATCGATATTTCCAGTTTTTTTTTTCCCCTTTTCTTTCCTTTATATCCTTCTTTTTTTTTTTTAAGATGGACCTGGATGATCTCGATCAAGTCTGGTCTTGTGCGGCTGCCAGACATCCAGGATATTTCTCTCTTGAGCGGTCTCTGAGAGCTCCGGATGAAACAGAGGTTTCATAGTCCATCAGCACCTCTAACGATTTGATCTGATTCAGAGCGCAGGAAGTAATGATATTGAGGAATTGGACGAAAAAGGAATTCCATTAAAAAAAAAAAAAAGACTGATCTTTCAGTTGCAATCACTCAAACGCTGAGCAGATTCAATGTGGCAGATGATGCATGTAGCCATTAGGGCCTAAGTAACTGATAATTGTTTTAACTAATGGATCCCAGTCACTTTTTTAGATTCAGGAATCAACAGTATGAAATCCAATAGGATGGATGTGTGTGCGGTCAGTGGGGTTCTGGATTTAAACCAAAGAGTGCTTGCTCGCCTTACAGCATATATCACCTGACACTTCAACTGGTTAGTTAATCATCTTGTCTCCTTGACCCTGACCACGTCCCATTAAGAAATATACCACATGCAAACCTGTAAACATCGCAGCATTCCTAAATAGTTGATACTGTATATCACATTTATACTGTACAATACACCAATCCATTGGAAACATGATTATCATGATCCGCTCTTCTCACTCTCACTATAGAAGTAGATAATATTTATTCCTGGGCAACAGGTTGATGTTTCATAAATTACAATGTGGAGACAACATGGTTCATTTGGTTTTCAAATGTGGTAACAAACACCAAAAGGTCGAAGTAATGATTCACTGTGGTTTAAAAAAAAATCTTTAAACATTAGTTCAAGGAAACATAGCAAAGGACACGATGGTGAAAAGAAAGTCATTTCATTTTTATTTCTACTTTGCTGATTATTTCTTGCCAAGAACGCAAACTCTTTTTTTCCTAGGCATAGAATATGCTGATGTAAATGTTAATTTGCATTTAACTAAATGTCACATATAACGAGGGTTGTACATCCCAAAGTACATCAACCTCATTTAAAGTCGAAAATATGATCATCGTCCTACTGTATATGCATTTGAGGATATGTTTACTGTATATTATTTATTGAGTGTGATTGTACAGGACCTCAGTGGGCCATAATGGGTTGTAGGGTATGTGATAATAAAGAGATGTAATATATTAGTGGAAAAAATGTTGAACTTATGTTACACTGACTTTGCAGAATATTCTATCCTGACAGTCGTTCCTACCACAAGGTTTATATGGATTCTGTTGTTCTAATATGGTATTCTTTCTTTAGTAACAGCTTAGAAAAGGATGTTGCGATATGACCATAGACTGTATGGACAAACCCTCCATGATGTTCCCATAGGTTTTGAAGAGTTTTGAAGCTCAAATGTGGGTGCTGGTCGTCACCATCTAAGCAGGAGCTGACTCAGCTAAAACACTGGTTAGTCCATAAATGGCAAAGGCAAATGGGCGGAGCACAAACAGAGCCTGGCTGTTGATTGGAACACATCTACCTAAATCAGTTACCACTTACAAGCTAGCGAGAGTTTAGCTTAAGATTAGCTAAAATGCTATGGTGGCTAATGTTAATTTATATTTCAATGCCATACCGAGTCAACTCCTACAATTCAGAGCAAGTTAAACTACAACAAGTCCAGTTAGCTGGTTAGCTAAAGCAGATGGCTAGAAGTTTGGCACACACAGACAAACTGTCCATGCTTGTAATTATGCATAAATTTATGGCTTAACATCATTTTAACTCATGTTTTATATATAAAAAAAAAAAAAAAGGAAAAAATACTCCATACAGATGTCATGTTGGAAACACGTTTATTTCAGTTGTGCATTTTAACATATGGGTCTATGGGATTGACTCACCTTGTGGTCATTTGAGGAACTGCGCGTTTTGGCACTTCCACGTTGACAAATTTTTCTGAACCAGAGGTCGCGCTTTCATCATAAAAAAGAGAGCAAAATTGTAAAACCAAAAAGATTTGAAAAAGTCAAACTGGCCTTTCTGTATGGGTGGAAGAGACAGTGTTACTCTTTGTCTCTTTCTCCTGTTAATCACAATGACGTTAACCAATGGTAAGTGTTTATGAGCTTACAGTATGTATGTAGAAGAGGTTTGATACCACTTTCTCCTAAGTGTGCTAACTTTTACAATATATATATATATATATATATATATATATATATATTTTTTTTTTTTTTTTTAAGTTTAACGTAAAATTAACATCAGTGTAGTTTCTCGTTAACTCAACAAGTTGCACGTTTCTTATTTTACAATTGAGACTGGATTAACAACAGTTTATAGCTGCTATAACATAAGTGATAAAAGTGAAAAAATAATTTTTTAATCACTTTCAAATTTTTTAAGGGGAATATAACTTGTGAGAAATCATCTTTAAGGAAACCATTCTTCATTATTTTCATGTTAAAGCGTACACCACCATGTTTTATTCCTCATGTTTGCCTGAACTCTTCTTTAGCTTCGTCTTTAAGCCTGATTTTATTTTTCTTCAGTCCTTCCAGCATGTTCCAAGTGAACACCATATGAGGAGGAAATGAAATGACCCATAGCAGCTAAGTTTCTCAGACTCCTTCATCTTTTTATGATTGCCGGAGGTGTTTAAAAAAATCTCCCGATGGATGCTCATAGAAGAAAACATACAGCAAAAAAAGACAAAAAAAAAAAAACTGTAAGAGGTAACACTTGCATGTAAAATCAGGCCAATCTGGAGTGTGGATAAAAGTCTAGTTGTTAGACAAGAAATCAGGTCTATAGAAAAAAAAAGAAAAGATTTCCACAAAAACAACAAAAATTTTGAAAAAAAAAAAAAATCTTTAGGATCTAATTGATCTAGAGACCCAAGTGGGGCTTGTACAGCACAGCGCCCAATTCAGCTTCCACAGAGCTCTTATTTTACCTAGTGGTCAAAACTAGAAACTGCAATAAGCACTAAGAGAGGCCCATTGGGGCATAATGAATGCTGCCCCATGCTTGGATGGAGGAAGGGCAGACGCATCTCACTGAGGTTGAAAAATTGGCAAAATCAAAAATTCTAAATCTTTATTTTCAATAGAATCAAATTTACATTTACATGTCTGTGTACAAACCTACTGTACATACACAGTGAGGTCTTGATGTTCATTACGAGACTATGTCAATTGTAAGATATATTGCAAATCCTGGATTGTAGAGTAGACTGAGTAGTGTCTGTGCTTTTGAAATGCATGTGCACAATGGTGGCCTTGTTTCCTATCAACAGCTGTGCCATTTCTTTTTTTAGCACTCGTATATTTATGAGTGCTAAATCTATGATGTACAGTATTTTCTTTTAAATAATGACTGTTATTGTCCTTATAGGTTTAAAACATTTAAGAGCAAATTATCTAACGTGGATGCCAAAAACTTACCTTCATGTTGGTATTATGTTTTGCTTTGAAAGAAAATTTCTAACAATTAGGCAGATTCCAACTTTTTCTAAATAAGTAGTAAAAACTAGTAAAAATCACTGAATTCAGTCATTATAGTGAACATTTACATTTATGCCACTAATGTAAAGTGCTTTAAACATGCTTTAACATAAGTGCTTTAAATACAGTACATAGTTTGGGTTTGTTTGTCCTAAATAGCACACTTAAATACACAGTGGAAGTCATTCCACAACCGTCATACCATGCAAAAATGCATTCCAAAGTTCAGCTGAGACTCATTTAAAGCTTCTACAGTCCAACTAAGCTCAGTCGAGTCAGTATCTTTTTAATGTTATAGTGTATTTAGTACAACTTTTTCTGGAACTTGCTATGAGCCTACATTTTTACTACCTCCGAGTGGCGCAGTGGTAAATTGCTCGCCCTATCGTCTGAAGATATTATCCGGCGAGTTCGATCCCTGGTTGATGCTGAAACCTCTCGCAGCCGGAGGTCTAGAGAGAGCTGATTGGCCGAACTCTCTCAGAGGGGAGGGATGAGCGGTACTTAGTGCTCCCACATTAATGGCGGCTGAACAGCCAATCAGGGGCATCCGTGAGCTCGCGCAAGCTGAAGGAGCGGCTAGCGCTGTCCTCCGAGTGTGTTACTCCGCCCCCAATGATGCGTGAGCGAGCAGTTCGAAAAGATGCGGTCGGCTGGCGTCACATGGTACAGAGGAAACACGCGATAGTCTTCAGCCCTCCTGACTGAATGGTAGTAGTAGCCTTAATGTGGGCGCCCCCTAGTAACGGGGAGGAATTGGCTACGACTAAATAAAAAAGATAACGACTCACTTCATCCCAGTGGGACTTCATATGAGTTCAGCTGAACCTGGGAATGCATTTTTGCATGGAACAATGGTTGTGGAATTTGGCCCTATTTACTTACGTTATACTGTCCTTAAGAGACAAACTTCACAATCTGTGTGCAACTCAATTTTCCTTTTTTTTTATTTCCAAAATAATCCAGTCTGTTTCCTTACGTTCTCCATCAATAAATACGTTGTTATACTGGTTCACTAGATTATTGACTAAGAGCCTCTCCAGTCAATCCCCTATTGGGGAGTTTGGTTTTGTTTGCTTTCTTACCCAAAGCATTTAAAGGAAAATCAGGCCTTCGCACCTTCGTGACTTCATCAGATGTTACAGATGACTGTACAAAATGTGCAAATGCCACGTCGATATTTTTTCAAAGCCAAGCGTGGGCCTTCAATACAACTCGCACTGTACGTATTGATTATATAAACATCTGGAGTATACACATACTCACACACGCACACAAACAGATCTATTCTCCCAGGTGGAGCCAATAATATCATTATTTTGTTCTGTGTTCCAGGGAACAGAAGAGCCTAGCGGATCATTAGAGGCAGCCCGGGTGAGGCTTCTCTCTGTCACTCTCCCGCTGGCAGACCTGACACGGAGCATCGGCACCTGAGTGATCGTTCCCGCAATGCGAGAGAGTAATAATGGTTATTATGGCTCTAATACCGTCCGCTTTGTCTCACAAAGCGTAGACGCTTCGACTTAATGCGGAAACCGAACACAGCAGGATGGAGCCGGAGAGTCAGTCGTTTTTTTGGGTTCTTTCCGTTCGTTTGTACGTTAAAAAAAAAAAAAAAAAAAAATATATATATATATATATATATATATATATATATATATATATATATATATATATATATATATATTCCCGCCATGATACAGTAAAGTATGTCTTTAACCTATGTAGGCATTCACAAATTGTCAGAGCAGCAATAAAGCAAGCCATTTGCATAATGTCTCAGCAAGACCAAACAAGCCTAACATTTGCATTATTATTTTTTTTTGGTTCTATGATTCTATTTTTTTGGGGTTCTATGGTTCTTTTTTGGTTCTATGGTTCTTTTTTTGGTTCTATGGTTCTTTTTTGGTTCTATGGTTCTTTTTTTGGTTCTATGGTTCTTTTTTGGTTCTATGGTTCTTTTTTTTGGTTCTATGGTTCTTTTTTGGTTCTATGGTTCTTTTTTTTTTTGGTTCTATTATTTTTCCTTTTTTTTTTTTTTGGTTCTATGTTTTTTTTTTTTTTTCGGACAGGATTTGTGCTGACTTTGCTTTGTGGCCAAGGCAGCATGAAGAGCATTTCCGCCTCATATATCCAGCGTCCCTACTGTAGCTCAATCCTCAGCACAGGTGACTAATCTTTGTCTGCTCTGCATGTGTTCATGTGGGTTTCTTGTAAGTTTCCCAGGATCCATCACTTAAAAAAAAAATGCCAGAGGGTGAATAGACATCTACGTATAATATGCCCCAGGTGTGAAAGTGGGTATGCATGGTAAGCTGGGTTTTCCATCCAGAGTATCGTCCTATAGGCTATAATCGGCTATATTCGACTAATTAATAATAATTATTATAGCTGCACAGTACTTTCTCTGATAAAAGGGTTCGCTCGAAACACCTAAATCAGTATCAGCTAGCTTTGACGTCTATTTGCATAATAGTGACAGACATCTCAGAGATGTGATTTAAGGTCAAAATGAGTGTGTAAGAGAAGAGGAGTTCAGTTCCCCTGGCCCTACTCCAAAGGCAGGTAAGAAAAAAAAAACTTTAATAGGAACGCAAGAAGAGCACATTCCCTGCAGGATCCTGATACGTTTAACTTTGAGGTTAACTTTGTCACAGGCGCTGACACTTAAATCAGATTTGATCTGCGAGTCACATCTGGCCAGAAAAGAAGAGCTCCTAATCCTATTAAACTACATCTCCTTCTTCAGGAGATCTTCAACGCCCTTGTCAAGGTGCTGCGCATGAACTGAGGGGTGCTGAGGATGCTGGAGCACCCCCTATGCTCAGGATGGTGTAACTGCAGCTGGCAAATAGTGCAGGCTAAGAATAATTTGTGGTCATATGAGCATGACTGATTCACTAAGTTAATCTTAGCAGCCTTGACAGGGAGACCTTTAGATTCTAGCAGGAACCCTGTCGTATTGAAATGACCGTGCTCCAGCTAATTAACACCGGGTGAGATGATTTTCTTGTCTTTTACATCTGTTAATCTAAAAAAATGAACTTACTAATAGTGAACTTGCAAGGGGCTTGTACAGTATAAGTAATGAGCTCACATTTTTTGCAGTGTTACATCTTGGACTTCTATGGGAATTTATGACATAAATGTACACAATACGGCCCAGAATACTGAAGAGAGGTGGGTAAGTATTTCCACATATAAAATAAAATAAAATAAAAAATTTAATCAAATGATGTAAATGCATCACTATGCATTTACAGGTTAGTTATTAAGGTTATATCATTATTATTATTATTATTATTATTATTATTATTATTATTAATAATAATAATAAAATAAAACAGTTAAAATATGACAGAATTATAGCAAGAAAATATAATTTCGTATTACTTTGTACCACACACACATTTGTTTGTTTAGTTGTTTGGTTTCATTTTATTTATTTATTTATTTTTTCATTTTAAAGCAAATTAAAAATTGAAGTCTTGCACAGTAAAGTATTAAATATAAAAAATGCAAAAGACAAACAAACAAAGAAAAATAAATAAGAACTGCACAATTTGTAATCAGTTGCATTAGCATACAGTATAGTGGCGGTGGTGGCTTAGTGGTCAGCAATGTCGTCTTGCACCTCGCGGTCTGTGTGCATAAAGTTTGCACGTTCTTCCCATGCTTAGAGGGTTTCCTCTGGGTACTCTGGTTTCCTTCCATAGTCCAAAGACATGCAAATTAGGCTAATTTGTGTTCCCAAATTACCTGCAGTGTGTGAATGAGAGTGTGTGTGTGTGCCTTCTGATGGATTGGCACCCTGTCCAGGGTGGTCGCTGCCTCGTGCCCTAAGTCTCCTGAGTATATTTGATGAGTGATTGAGTGAGCTTATAGTGGGTTGAGGTTAAATGTTGATTTTTTCCCCAAAGCAAATTAAATGGATTAAATGTATATGAAATAAAGTTAGGTAAAAAGTTAGATAAAAAATAAATAATGTATTACTTTTTTTTAAAAATGTAATCATATATATTTATTATTTTATTATTTATTGAACTATATCTGATTATTATTATTATTATTATTATTATTATTGTTATTATTGTTATTATTATTATTGAAAAATATATACATTATTAAAATACTAAAATATTACAGAATATGATGAAAGAATATAACAGTTTAATACTAATTTTCACTACACGCACATTTGTTTGTTTCCTGGTTTGTTTTCACTAAAGGGGTCTAAAATTTCATTTTACACAAAGCAATGCAATATGAGGGACTAAAGTCTTGTATAGTACAATATATTAAATATTAAAAATGTAAAAACAAACAAATAAATAAATGAGAGCAGCATAATTTTTATTATTTAATTCGCATATAGTGGCTTGAAGTTAAATGTTGAAATGAATAAATTTAATGTATGTGAAATAAATTTAGATAAAGGATTAGATAGATAGATAAATGCAATATAAAAGTAACCTTACATAACTTCCCCAACAATTTAACTATATCTGATTAAGCATTCTTATTCCTATTGTTGTTGTTGTTGTTATTATTGGATGTATTCTCTGCACCCAACACCCCCATCGGGGTTTTTTTTTTTTTTTTAGTGGGCTCGCGGGCCGGTTACCATGGCAGCCAGCGCGCGCGGCTTTAGCGTGAATCTGGGCGGCGCTTCACGCGCTGCGCTGTAACTGACCATCGCACATCGCCCATCTTTAAACGGTCCCGTTAACCATAGAGCAGCGTCCTGTCCCGTCCCGTCCGCAAATAACATTAAACGGATTAACTTTCTGGTAAGTAGCACTTTATTTCTCCGGCGTAAACACAGAGACTCATTTTTTCAGGCGGCTGGGAGTGAGTTTGTCCGGTGAGTTTTGTTCCGAAGCCCGGTTTTGGTGAGACAGAGACAGGCGGAGAGCGTAGCCGCGGCTAACGGCTAACTCTAACGGAACACCTCAGATTAGACTGGAGGAACGGTCTGCAATTCTCAGGGACTTCATCACTTTAGTCGGTGTTTTTACGTACTTTCCCGGTCCGGATGCCTGCGTGTTTAAACGCACACAGTCGCACACAGTTTGTTGTTGTTGAATGTGTCACTTTAACAACATGTGACCTGTTGCTTCATTGCTTCAAAAGCGGATTGAGTGGCGTTTAAATCCGCTAGCTTCATCAGGCTACCGAGACAAGAGAGCGCGCGCACACACACGCACACATACTGTATATGAGTAATATTATACACTTATACATTACCGTAACGTTTATTGTATAACTAACCCAAGTCTGGTTACAGTAAGTTAGTTGTATAGTGCATTAAGTAGCTTTAGTTTAACAAATATAATATAGAGCTTATAGCGTTTTATAAAACTATAGTCAATAGAAATGTCATCAAAGTTACTTACAAGAGTCTCCATGTCCAGTCATATATCAGAGATATGGTTAGTGTAGGCGACACGGTGGCGTAGTGATGAGAATTGTGGCCTCCATGCACGGTCAAGGGTTCGATTCCTGCCTCGAGTCTGTGTGTGTGCATGGAGTTTGCGTGTTCACCCTTGTGTGGTGGGTTTCCTGCAGGTCCTCCGGTTTCCTCCCACAGTCCAAAGACAGGCAGCTTGGGCTATAAGATAAGATTTATTTATTTTCTATGCCGCTTATACTGTACAGGGTCGCAGGGCAGACTTTGGGCACACCCTTGACAGAGGGTTAATCTATGCCAAGGCGTAACACAAACACAAGCTAGACTAATCTACATGTCTTTGTACTGTGGGAGGAAAACTCCACGCGCACAGACCCGAGGCGTAGAAGTGAACTCGGCCAGTAAGGCGCAAGGTGACATTGCTAACCATTAAGCTACCGCCACTACTATACGCTAACGCATCTGATTACAATTTGTGCTGTTCTTATTTATTGATTTTTCTATTTTTGTTTGTTTTTGCATTTTTACTATTTAATCATTTACCATACAAGACTCATATCACATCACAGTACGCCATCGTGATTAGGCTAATTTGCGTTTCCAAACTGACCGTAGTGCATGAGTGAGTGTTTGCATGTTTGTGCCCCGCAATAGACTGGCACCCTGTCCAACGTGTACCCTGCCTTGTACCCCTGTGATGGGCCTCCAGGCCTCCCGTGATCCTGTACAGGATAAGCGGAATAAAGAATGTCTGAGCAAATTGTTAGTATACTTCATTTATTTAACATAATTTATTTAGTATACTTAAACACTACAGTTTATTCTATATATTATAATATAATATTGCAAGTTCTTAAACGGCATATATGTGAATTAAGTGACATAAGTTAAACATAATTGCGTAAACTTTTTTCTTTCCCGATGCGGTGTGTCTACTCTGTTATTCACCTGCTGTGATTTGCAATGATGTCATGGCTGTTAAAGTGCAGAGAACACACACATTCGTGTGACATTACACTCTCTAATTAATCTCTTTTAGTTTTAATTGCTAGTTACACGCAGTGACAGCTTCCGACTCATACGGCGTCTTTGGCACAGTTTCAGAGACTACACTCACTACAGCCAGATAAGACGATTTATCGCAAAAAGATGTTGAAACTGCAGATTCCAGATCGTTTTTTTTTTTTTTTTTTTTTTTACAGATGGACAGATCTTGGACTTGTGAAGCCTGTAGAATGTTATACATGTATCATAAATCATACATCTTAAACATTATGTTGGTAAAACATGTCTGGTGTCAAAATGTTGCTTGTAATGCTTAAATAGTTAATATTTGAAGCTTGTGATTACCAAAAGCGTGTAGCTGCATGCGTTCTGTTTCGTATTTATGAAACAGTATAAACTGAGGTTGCAGGTTCGACGTCGACACACGTTCTTTCTTGCCACGTTCTAGTATTCATGCTGCGTCTGTAAAATCTATTCATCGCCGGTTCAAGCTGGCCAAAGGAAGTCAGTTGTACAGAAATACAAGCTTTAGTCTGCGGTAAAGACAGCAACCCTACAATAAACGGCTCCTTAGGAGAGGGTGGATTATCAGCTCTGACTCCTCCAGTCCTGGTGCTTCTCCTAGGAGCTGATATGATAACAGGCATTATCAGACCCCGGGATAAGTGAGATTCCTCAACAGGGGTGTTAAAGCAGACATTTGGAGGGCAGCAGCAGTTCCCTGCATGGTTTAGTATTTGCTTTCACGCCATCAAATGTCAGTGTTTTTTTTTGTTGTTTTTTTTTTCTGGAAAAAAAACAGTGCTGTGAGCACAGGGGGAAAATAATGATTGTAAAAATCGAGCACTTTGCTCACGGTGGTATTTGAAAACATGTTGTATTTCTGTGATTTATTTACAGCTCCGTCTGTATTATTTTTAAATAACAGTCTGGCTTCTCTGTGAAAGGCACATAGAAGTTGTACCAGACATTTTGCAGACACATTTGTCGCAGACGTCAGACGTCGTGTCATGGCAAACCTAAAACGTTCTCAGATGTGAAAAACTGTATACTCTTAGCTGAGAAGTGATGGATTTCCTTTATTAAAAGGACTGTTTTTTTTTTTTTTTCAGGGGAGAAAATTACCAAAAGAGTGAAGACCAGAAAAAAGATGATTGAAACGATGGGTATGTATTACTGCAATCGTATTTTTGAATACACAGTGTAGGAAAGAAAGAAATTATATCCTCACATTCATCATGTGGTAGAAGCAGAGCTCCAGTCACTTCTTATTCAGGGTTATAGTAGAGCCAGAGCCTGTCCTGGTCCGTTACAGGGAATCAAACACACTGACACGCCTAGTCATGTTTTTTTTTCCTGGAGTCAGTCCAGTCCGTTTATCAACATTTTTAGAGAATCGCAACGAAGGAAAAACATGAAAAGAACATACAAAGACAGGAACTAGTGATCATGATCAGACCATGGACCGTGGGGTTGTCAAGCAGTGGTTGCAACGACAAAACAACCAGTGACCGCATCACCAGTCTGGTCTGCTTTTTCATCCCAATACCTGAAGTTCCCGTGAGCATTGGAATCCCCCCCAGGGTATTTATGGTCAATTTCATTTCACAGTGTCCTTTTAGTTTTTATTGATTTTTTAGGCAGAAACATAACGTACAAAATGAACATGAGTGTGCGCTTCAAGAATATTGGTTTCACAGGATGTAACAACGAAGCCAAGGCAGGATTGTACAATCTTAGTTTGTCAACCCCCTTACGGCCTTACATGTCTAAGAAATGGTTTCTTAACAGATCAACAGTAAATGTGCATTTATTAGCTATATATATACAAGAATACAGTAGACACCAGGTATAATTAAAGAAACAAGAAAAAACAAGGAGTTGGAGGTCTGGGTTTTGTATGAAAAGAAAAGGGGAAAAATTGTGAAAAAAGAAAAAAAAATTATATAGTTGAAAACAAGGCAATCAAATAAAAGGGGAGAGCAAATGATAAATTTAACTTGAGACTTTGAAAAAGGTGAAGGAAGGCCTACATTACACCTGTTTAAATTTCAACCTTAGATTACGGATTGAGTAATGAATCTGAAAGGGACAAACAGGACATAATATCTCTGAGCCACCAGGTGTGGGTGAGGGAGGTGGCATCCTTCCACTAAAACAAAAGAGAACGCCTGGCCAGAAGGGATGCAAAGGACAATAACAGACGTTGAGCTGAGCATCCACAGTGGACTTGGAGACAGTGGATGCTCCTTACTCCCTGCTCCCTGTTCAGGGAATGTCTGTTAAAGGAACTTCCCTTGATAAAATTCCACCATTCAGGACATCATTTTATGTGGCAATGTAAGCACCTCAGGTACCTGTTGAATTTTCACAAGTACGAAATTGAATATCGAATATTTATTAAAAAGAAAGATACCATTACAAAACGTATACTAGTGAAATGTGTATAACTTGTGAATAAATAATTTGATTAACTTACAAGATACGTGAAGAAAATATTATTGGGCAGTCAAGAATATAATAATATATAATGTGATCTATAACTCTAAATGTGTCATATTTATATTATGTCATTCTCTATAATAATGATAATACATTTCTGTTTACAGGATAAAGCGGTATTGACAATGATAATAAATCCCATTTTTTCGTGCTCCTTTGTTTTCCACGCTCCGGCGAAGTTTGTAAAAGCGATGATCCCTTGTTCACTTGTTCACTGCACCGTTCCCAGTTCCCTTCGAGCTGAGCAGTTTTGGTGTCCCTGCGGTTTTAAATCGTACTTAACATGGCACCTCATACACCCCATGCAGTCCTTTCTCAGTAAACTTACTAGCCGATAGGAACGCAGCTCCCATGCTCCCGGTGTGAGTTTGTGCACACAGTGTTGTTCTAAACCTACTCATGTTCACTGCAGCTGCAGCGAGAGATGCAAGTTGTTATTGGATTTCCTGTCAGTGCTTTGTAAAGAGGCTCCAAAAGGGCTGTTAAACATCTCTGACGCTCCTACAAAAAGACACATACACACATACACGCACACACACACAAATACAATATATATAAACGTCTGGGCACAAACCATTTTTGCAAAAAAGAGTGCTATAAAGTTACCCAACATTAATGTGAGCAAAAAAAAAAAAACCATGCCAAAAACACATGAAAGCTGTAATTGCAAATCAGGGTTACTCCACCAAATACTGATTTCTTAATGTTATTTAGCTGAAGTCTTAATGTTTAGAAATTATTTGCATTTTGTTTTATTTGAGATATTGAATCTCCGCAAATACTGCATGATCTCAGGTGATTTTGGTAATGTTGTCGTTTCTTTAAATATATACTATAAATAACAATAGTTATATTTTTAATTTAGGAGAAATATTGTCAGCAGTTCACAAAAAAATTAACAAAACTGTTCATACCAACCAATACATGCACCTGTAAGAAACAATGTAAAAAACATTTTATGTAACAACTTATGTAAACAAAACATAAGTAACTTTGCAGTGGTCTCTTATTTTTTATAGAGATGTGTTACATATTTATTGTATGTATATACAGTGGAACCTTGGATTACGAACATAATTTGTTCCGGAAGAGGGTGTCTATATCAAAACACTCCTATTTTCCCCTAAGAAATGATAGAAACTCAAATTATTCGTTCCACAGCTCAAAAAAATAAATACATCAAAATAATTAATACAAAATATGAAGTAAAAATAAATCAAATTAACCTAAATAAATAAATACAGACAGATAAGTGTTTATTTTTGTGCAGAGGCGCTGTGTGTGTGTGTGTGTGTGTGTGTGTGTGTGTGTGTGTGTGTGTGTGTGTGTGTGTGTGTGTGAAGCTAAAGTAAGAGGAGAGGAGTAATGAGCCCCTCCCCTCTCCCTCTTCTCGTCTTACACAATAACCCTTCTGGCTCTCTTATTTGAGTTTTACACACACGCACACACACAATTGAAACACTGTTTTATCTAAAAAATAAACAAGAAATCTCTCTAGTGACACTCGAATGAGCGCACACTAACGGAATCACTGCTGTAAAGTAAAAATAAAACAAATTAACCTGCACTTTACCTTTGAAAAGAATCGCGACAGAGCAGTGTCTCTCAGAGAGAGAAAAACGGTTGGCTCAGTTGTGATCACGTGACGCTCAGTGTCAAAACAAGAAGCGCATGCGTGATACATGATACTCAGTACTCGTAAACCAAGACTTGTTCGTTTTTCAAGTCAAAATTAATTAAAAATCTTTGCTCGTCCTGAGGAACACTTGCAGTCTGAGGTTGCGCTGTGTATATATATATATATATATATATTTTTTTTCCCAGTACACTGTTTGGGTTTAGTCATGCTATTTGAGCACAAAAATGGCGAGTCTCCTGCACTGCTGTAGTAACTCATGCACCTGGGTATCAAAGTCAAGACTCAGTGGCCTAGATGGGGCTTGGCAGACACACACACACACACACACACACACACACACACACACACACACACATTTGAACACACATACTTGAACACACTCCACTCTCAGAGATCTTTTGTTTTTCATTTTCCCAACTCAGGACGTGCGTGCGTGCGTGCGTGTGTGTGAGTGATAAGCTGAGTCATATTCAACAGTAGTAAGGCAAAGCTAAGCCAAATCTATGAACTGTATCATCAGTCCTGCTCTCTCTCTCTCTCTCTCTCTCTCTCTCTCTCTCTCTGTCTGGTTGTGTCTCTCTCTCTTTCAATCATTCACTTCATTTTCAGCTCACCTGGTGGGATCTGTTGGGGATAGGTAGTGTTACCCAGGAGGCATCCTGTGCTCAGATTCTATTACTCAGTCCTGGCACGAAGCCTCCTGCAGCTACAGAACATGACACACACACACTCTGTCTCTTTCTGTCTTACACACACACACACAAACCTGCAGAGTGAAAGGTTTGCGAATGCAAAGGTATTCAGGAGGCTTGAAATACTTGTCACATTCAATCAGTCAGTGCAAATAAAGACAAAACGCAGTGCTGTTCTTCTATTTTTTTTCAACAATTGATTCTGGCAGTTGCATGATTTATTTATTTATTTTTTTAATGGGTAAAAAAAAATCTCATATAAAATCCCCCGCAAGAACATGGAATAAATTTATTTCCGTAGCCCACCGTAGTGAGTTTGGTTGTATTCCTGATAAGAAATATTATGAGAAGTTATAAGTTCTGCATGTTCGTTTCATTAGAAAATATGTCACTCAAACATGTGTGTGTATGTGTGTATGATGCACGGCAGACACGCAGCGCTGTCTACAGGCAGTGGAACGACTACAGGCTCGCTTGAAGGAACGAGGAGGCGACGGGCCCACCGATGAGAAACTCAACCTGCTCAAATCCGTCCTCCAAAGCCCTCTGTTCCAGCAGATCCTCGCCCTACAGAAATCAGTCCAGCATCTTAAGGAACAGGTACGCGAGCTCCACTGCCTATGAAGATTGTGTATAGTTAGTACAAGATTAGTAAATTGTCTAGGTTTATATTGTATGTGTGTGCGTGTGGGGGGTGTGGCTGACCTGTAAAGCCGCCCTGATGGTGAATAATAAAAAATTACAAAAAAAAAAAAAAAACAGCTCTGAGACAAAATGGCGATTTAAAGGCACAGAGACAACACTGTTACATTTCACTGTTAGATTCATTTCCATAGACATGATTATGGTTTTTGGCCACTTGATGGCAGGGGACAGATTTAGTCAAGTGGATCGGTATGCTGTACATTGTATATTCGTGCCAAAGGCGTATAAGACTTACTTTGTCGAGCTTAAGAACAAATCAGACCTACGAACCTGCTTTCAAAACGGGACTCGTTCGTAAATCGGGGACTACCTGTATTAAAAAGCATCAGAGATTTTAATACTTATATTTAATCAACAAGTCTATTTTCATACAACAATCAGCTAACCACAAATGGTCTATATGAGTGTGGCATATAGATAGGTAGAGTTGAACACCATTAACACTTGTAAACTTGTAAATGTACAGGTGTGGAGCTCCTGTACATTACATCATCATGTGTTCATGGGTGACTTCTTCACTAATGATGCAGCAACGGTTCAACTGCATTATGGATCAACTGACTCACTCACTCACTCATTCATTCTCTATACCGCTCATCCTGTTTCGGGTTGCTGGGAGCCTGAATATTATCTCTGAGGTTCACCCTGGACCGGGAAACACCAGTTATCCTGCCCTGCATGTCTTTGTACTGAGGGAGGAAACCCACCAAGGAGAACATGCAAACTTCATTCACACAGACCCCGAGGCAGGAATCGAACCCTCGACCCCAGAGGTGTGAGTCCACAGTGCTAACCACCACACCACCTTGCAGCCTGATTTAGATTTCTGTTCAACCTTAAATCAGTTTCAGCTACTTGTTCATTCAGAGACATGAACATTTCAATCAGGCTTCATCTAGACACCTAGAATCACCCCCAGAATCACATCCCGACTTTTTCTCGGCTCCCTCGGCAAAGTCACATTCAAGCACAAATAGCCAAGTTCGGTTTCAATTCATTTATATAGTGCTTGCAACAAAAGACATTGTCCCAAAGCTGTTTTACAGAAGTCCGTGATAAGAAAGAACGATAAGAAAATGTCTGTAAAGAGCATTTGGAAGAAACCTTGAGAGACTAAAAAAAAAAAAAAAAGCTAGTTAGATAGTGGGATTACAGAGGCAAAACTGCAAGTACAGAGTGCATGAGGACATGAGATTAAACAGCAGACATATCTGCGATCCAGTATCATCGAGCAGATTAGTGTGTAATTATTTTTAATCCCTTTTGTGTATAAAAAAAGGATGCTAATCCCGAGACACCGCGCGATCCTGTCATCGTGATATCCGATATCATAAAATCTCAGTGTTGATAGAGGACTAAACCATGTATTATATTTGTGCTTTGAGTATCTGAGTTTTCAGAAGTTTTCCAGAGCTGCCTCGAAGGTCTGAGTTCACCCTGTAAGTAAAACTATGTTAGGTATGTTGGGGGAGGCTTGCATTGCAGAAGATTAGAGCTTATCGACCAGCCGTGTTCTCGTACACTCTCTCCGTCTCTCGTTTTTTTTTCTTCCTTCTTTTATGAGTCGTCATTTATAATTTTAGCACCGAGGTCAGAAGGAAGCACAAATGCAGCGTTATTCAACAATGATTCGTTCATCACGGAGCCACGAATGTTAAACAGTTGGATCTTAAAATCTTAAGATTTAAATGCTTTTAAATAATTTTAAATCAGTTGACAGCAGAGCAAAAAACCTAATCAAGATATTTTTGTCTTGAGAGTTATATAATAATATTAATAATAATAATAATATACTGTAGTACTGACTTTTTTCTTTTTTTGTCCTCATGGTGACCAGACGTGTTCAGCACCAAACAAGAACCTAACCAGAATCTACTGTAGATCCTGTCAACTACATGATCTTAATGTTGACATACCAGTTAGCACCATATATGGAGTGAAACACCATGGTGTTTCCTCTATGTATTCTGGTTTCCTTCCATGAATGTGGCCTGTGATGGATCGCCTCCCTGTCCAGGGTGTTCCCTGCGTAGTGCCCCGAAAACTCCAAGCCTCCCGCGACCCTGTGCAGGATAAGCGGTATAGAGAATGATTGAGAGTGGGAGTGATTCTAATGTTAGCACATCCATAGAGAGACCACAGCTCTTCCTGGAGTGCACACGATCGGGTTACAAAAACGTGACATTTAAGATCCGTTAACACTCAAACCGTAGGGAGGAATGAGATCGAGGTCAAACCTCTTGATATTATTTTTAATAAGAATGTACTGTAGTTTGCTAGGTGAAAGCTCTAGTCTGTATTAGATACCTGTTCCTGTGATTTATAAAGGAGTTAAAAAAAAAATTCTCAGCATGCAGCAATTATAACGAGTGGTACACATTTCAGAGTTTTAACACAGCACCCACGAAACACGCGCAGATGTTTTTTTCCTGAGACATATTCTGTCTTGATAATCGATGCAAAATATTTTGTACTGTATCAAGACCTGGGCAAGCTGCTAAATCTGAAAGTTAATTGTGCAGTCCTAATGTTTAACGACGCGCACGTATGGCCATATGGAGGAATGATCCCGCAGTGATAAAAACAAATGGGCTTTTTTTCTCATAACAGCACGACTATTTATATTCTTGGACAATGAATAAATAAAAAGGTAATTAAACCCTCTCATGGAGCAGGAGAATATATCATTTTAACCAAACATCTCACCACCGTTTGTTCTCTCTCTCTCTCTCTCTCTCTCTCTCTCTCTCTCTCACACACACACACACACACACATACACACACACACACACACACACACACACACACACACACACACACACACACACACACACACACACTTGTTCCTTCAGCCTTCGTGTGTAAACTTAGATTATAATGGAGGATATGTCGACTTGGCTCAGAGTAATGGACGAACCTCGTCAGAGGAGCACGAGCGCATCATTCGCACCGTGGCTCAGGTAACACACACATGCTGAATGAAGGATACTTTCTTTGGAATCGAATACAATCATGCAGTTGAGGATTAAGTGTCTCATTTAAGAGCACAACAATGGAAGTGTAGACATCGTGTAGGATTTGAACCTTCATCCAGTAACTCATATTCTTAACCACTTTTTATGGCATTTGTTTATTAAAGATTGTGTGTGTGTGTCCATGTTTCCAAACAGGGTCGGTACGTGACTCATGTTGACTTGGCGAAGCCGGTATCAGGAGGCCTGGGCTTTAGCGTGGTTGGACTGCGGAATGAGAACCGAGGAGAACTTGGCATTTTCGTACAGGAAATACAGACAGGGAGCGTTGCACACTGGTAACTGTTCTCATACACAGACACAAGAGCACTTCTGTACTAACCTGCCACTCCGAGATGATAAATCTTTAAATTTCCGCACGTGGAACTGCTGACTTCTGAAATCGTTTCGAAAAGATATTCAGAGATCCGACCTCGCAGCTTTCAGCGGAGAGTCCGGTTTTGTCCCTTAATAACTCTCTCTCCTTTGTGTAGCAGCGATGGCAGGCGAAAGCGGTCGTGAAAATAAATTACGGCGGTGTATCTACCCGGGGACACGCATGTTTTTCTGCCCCTTCTGTCTAGTCACAGTGTTGGTGAACAGAAGGAGGTCAACAATAAATTACTTCTCCATAGAACCCGAGCAATAAATCGCCGGGAATAAAAATCCGGCAATAAATCGCCCGACTGTTCTGAGTAAAATTTTTATCCCTGGTTATTTCTCTTCTCGCTTGCACAAAAAAAAAGTGATGAAGGAGCAAGATCAAATCTCAGCAACTTCTTATTAGGCATTTGTGTCAGGACCAGAAGAACTGAACACGTCACACTGCATATTATTTGTGTGTGTGTATGTGCTTTGCTTATCAGTGACGGGAAGCTGAAGGAAGGAGATCAGATCCTGGCGATAAACGGACAGCCACTGGACCAGAACATCAGCCATCAGCAGGCAATCGCGCTGCTGCAAAGAGCATCTGAGCATGTTCAGATTACGGTTGCCAGAGGTGCAATTCCTCAGCTTTCCAGCCCAGTGGTGTCTAGAACTCCCAGTGCTGCTAGTACACTATCTGCACACTCAAGTGGGGTGAGATAGCACACACACACACATACATACACATACATATGTACAGGCAATTAAACCTAGCCTCGCAAAAAAAATATTGATCTATTAATTCACATAAATACACAGTGACTATCCATTCACCCCAATAACATATTTGCTGATTTATTCATTTATGGATGCATTTGTTTTACCATCCATCCATCCTTACACTCATCCATCTAACAATTTATTTATGTATCTAATTCTCTGTTCATCTCCGCAATTACCCAGCTATCTATTTTTCCATTAAGTGGTATTATTTTTATTTACTCATTCATTCGAAAACCAATTCATCTATCCATTAATTTCTCTTTCTATTCATTTATTTATTTATACATTCCTTTACACATCCATCCATCCACTCACCCAGCCATCCCTAATTAATTCATACATCTAATCATCCATCAGTGAGCCCATTTTCCCACTAATTGATAAATCGATTAATTGTTCTCGCCACCCAGTACTTTTATCATCTGTATCCATACATCATTTTATTTAACTTTTTCCCCCATGCATTTAATCCGCTAATCTTAAAAAAAAAAAATTATTTCCTTATCAACTCATTAGTCCTTTCACATATCTATCTATCTGTATATCTACCCATTTCTTTATTTATGCATTCATTTACTGGTTCCATCCACTCTTCCATCAATTTCTCTATCGAACCTTTTACGCATTAAAGGTTTATTCAAACAGCTAATTAAATGCCTGAAACGTGGGATCGCTGCTAAAAATGTCTCACCTAAGACCAAAAGTGAATTTTCATTTAGTATCATATAACACCATTTTTCATAATACTTTATGCTTCTTATCTCCCTATCTATGCTTCTTTTTGTTTTGTGAATATACATACACATTTATTTTTCTATCAGACAAAAAGAAACAACATTTTCTAAACACAATTTCATGTCCTGTATTTATGTCTGTAGCGTCTGTTAAAATTCCAATTCAGATTGTCAGTTAAAATTCAAATTCAAATTGTCAGTTAAAATTCAAATTTAAATTGTCAGTTAAAACTCAAATCATTCAATGATCTTAACTGTCATTCTGATGAAACTTGGCCGATTTAGGGTTCACATGAAAAGACATAAACCTGAAAAAGTGTTTTATTCTAAAATGTAAAATTGGTAGAATATTGCAACATGAATTTGACATTTGTTACGGACACTACAGATTTTTTGCTTTTTAAGCTTTTACCAAAAACCAGAATGCTGTAATTTAAGCAACAATTTTTAAAAGTCATATGCTTCCAGAAGCTTACACCAATTTTTGTATCAATACTCTAAATAAATTGTAATAATTGTTATTGTTTGAAGCAAGGCAGTATAACGCTGAATCATAGCCATTTTTTTGCACACATAAAATCATCTCAACGAAATGGCTGAAGTTAGCAACTTTAACTTTTTATGGAAACTAGATTGGTCATTTCCATAGGTATATAAAAACAGATTTTCTTTTTTTAGCAGCAATATTATGTTTTGGCCAAATGTATACATTACATTATTCATCAATTAATCCATTTCTCCATTAAACCCATTATATCTCATCAGTTTCTCATCAAGTCCTCCACCAAGTATTTCAATCATTCATCATTTTTGAATCAATTAATTATTATCCACTCATCCACCTGCCCATTCACCCATCCATTCAAACATCCATCCATTTACATATTCATAGTCACTTATTCATAAATCTGACTTATTCATACATTTCAAGTATCTATCTATCTATCTATCTATCTATCTATCTATCTATCTATCTATCTATCTAATTCTGCATTCATTTACATGTATCCATTTTTAAAGTTAATTGATTCATACATTTAATCATGCATCAATCAGCCCCTTTTTTCTCCATTAAGCCCATCTTCTCATCAATCTGTTCAATGATTCATCCATATGTTTATCTCTCCAGCCAGTATTTCGATCATCTACCTGTCCATGAATCATTATTTACCCATCATAATTTATTATTCACTATTCATTAAGTTATCAGTTAACTTAGTCTTGAGACCAGCCCACATGTCCATACATCTGTTTCCCTGAGTCATTAATCCACTTCTTCGTCAATTTACAATTTCAAATAAGAAAAAAAAAACATGAATTAATTAGTAGAGGGTTTTTTTTCCTATTAAGGGTATTTCTCTCTGTTAGATCGGTTATATTTTGTCTATTATCCTTGTACTGTGCAGACTCACTGGACACAGGTGGAGACCATCGAGCTCGTCAACGATGGCACTGGTCTGGGTTTTGGCATCGTCGGGGGCAAAACCACTGGAGTCATTGTCAAGACTATTTTACCCGGTGGTATCGCTGATAAGGTAAAGGTTAGGCACCCTGTGTTAGGAGTGTTAATACTGCTTACAGTAACTGTTGCGGTCCTTAATCTATCCGATGACTTTCTCTTACAGGATGGTCGCTTGCGCAGCGGGGATCACATCCTGCGTATCGGGGACACTGACCTGTGCGGTTTGGGCAGTGAGCAGGTCGCTCAGGTGCTACGGCAGTGTGGAAACAGAGTCAAACTGCTCATCACCAGAGCAGCAGTGGAAGACACCTCCCCTCCGCCCGTAGCCCTGCCAACAGTTACTGAGCAACAGGTGAACCTGAACAAGGCATAACACAGATACTGTACATGTTATTGAAATTGTACATCACTGTCTTCACAATATTTCAGAATAATCCTAAAAATGGTCAAGGTTTATTGGATAAAAGAGACATTATTCTCTTCTATACACCATATAAAAAAATATTAACATGGATGTAAGGAAACATTCTTTTATTTAAAACATTAAATCACTTGAAATGATTTTTAAAAACATAATTGCATGTAGTCCTCGACTTACGAACATTCAAGTTACAAATTTAGAGCTGGGAAAACAGCTCTGATACTTAGTGAGATTCATGTCCTTGGGCGTGGTTATGGTTTTTGGCCACATGATGGCAGTATGGATAAAGGGGACAGAGATTTCGTTAAGTAGATTGGTATGCTTTACCTTGTATATTTGTGCCAAAGGCCTGTAAGACACATTTTGTCAGACTTAAGAACCAACTCGACTTATGAACATGCTCCCGGAACGGGGCTCGTTTGTAAGTAGGGAACTATCTGTAGTACAAAATGCCAAAAAATATTTATACCCCGTATGTTTTTTATTTTAAAATTTATTTCATTCTCTTGCACTAAGTCTCAAAGAGCTACCTTTAACTTTAACCTCTGAGCTATAAACAGGAGATTCACACATGTATCTCCAAATAAACTCTGCAACCCATGAGTAACTACCAGATTACCCAATCTCTTCTTCTGTCCTTTTGTCTCAGGACAATGAAGAAGAGGAGCAGGACGCATTCGATGTAAGTCTGACGAAGAACTCTCAGGGACTCGGCATCACCATCGCAGGATACGTAGGAGACAAGAATTCCGGTGAGTGCTAGAGGCATATTTGCTGATGTTTTAATGAACTTTGTCGTGCTTCAGATTCATGTCAGGACATTTCTGAGATTTACGTAATACAGCAATAAACCACAGAGTTTTAAAAAGTGCCTACTGCTGTGCGTATCCATTAACTTGAGTTACTCTCAGCTCGTTGGAGTTGGCTTATTTATTGCCTTGCTCTCTGGTGGCGCTAATCTCTTGTTTCAGCTTTGCCAATGTTATGCTTTGCATATGCGGTGTTGTGTGCAATCTGCCGCAGAGGCCTCTGGGATATTTGTGAAGAGCATCACCGCAGGAAGTACAGTGGAGCAGGATGGCCGCATCCACGTCGGAGATCAGATCATAGCCGTGAGTCAGTCAAGAAAAAAATCTAAAGCAGCATTTTATTAAAAGAAAAGTCTAGCCCGTGTGTTTTACAATGACAGTTTGAGATCTCACATGGTTTAAGATAAATGTGTGATGAATAGCCCAACAGTTTGCAATATCCTGGACTAGCTTTAAACTTCTAGTACTTGTTAGCAATACTCTCCTCTGAGCTACAGTGCAAAAAAATACATATCTTAATTTTTTTCCCTTCTAATTGATATTGAGAACCGTGTGGTTCACATCATTTTCGTATCTGTGTATGAGAGTTTTTCGATGTGTATTCGATAGTCTGTGCGCGTTTTAGTGTACAGATCTGTCTCAGATTATCTGTATGCAAAAGCAGATGTAGGCATTCCTTGGCCCTGATTTTGTTCTCATGGCTCGTGTGTTACTCATGCTCGTATCTGCCCCCTACAGGTGGACGGCATGAACATACAGAGCTACACCAATCAGCAGGCCGTGGAACTCTTACGTCACACCGGGCAAACGGTCCACCTCAAACTCGTCCATCACGGCTTCAGACCGGGAGATGCTCTCCTGACGATCACGCCCGTGACCCCCGAGGCTAAACCGTGTCTCTCTATGGAGAGCGCGCACGGTAACGGTTAATATTAAATAGATGTGTGATAGATTCATCACTGAAGAGTCTTGCCAGAACAGCAACGAATAATAAACCACATCCTTCCTCAGCACGTTTTAGAAAGATCTTTTCAAATTATAGCCTTCCTCTACTCTAGAGTGGGGTCATAACTTTTTTATTGTAAGTCTAGCAAATATGTGTGGGGGGGGTACTGTTTTTTTTTTTTTTTCTGTGCCTGTGAATGCATGCTTTTTTTCCCTTCTTAGACCATAATTGCCACATTAGATTTACACCCCTAGACAAACCCAGCCTGGAGTTTACTCATCCCATCATCTTCTCCTTTCCCAGCCTGTGATTATTGAGGCAGAGTAGGAGAGCAAAAACACAACCCAATCATACATAATACAGTGTTACGAGAGACTTCATACGAGATGGACTAAGATAGAGGGACATGAATGAGATTTAATATACACTTTCGTCTGGTCCATGTGTACGTGTGTCCATGTAGATCCTATGGAAGCATCCAGACCTGTAGTCGCTACTGCTGCTGTTTTACCGTGCACGCCAGAGCGAAAGACAGGTAAAAGAAAAACAAAACCATTTTGTAATTAGCTTTGCAAATGTTTGTGGTGGATGTATTTCAGCTATGTCGCGGTATTCTTGCAGGGAAAAAACTCAACGTTGATGAGGAAGACGAGCTGAAGACGAAATGGCAAAATACTCTCGGCCCCAGCAACGAAGTTATCGTGAGTTGTTTCTCAATGTTATTCAATACATACCTGTTTTACATACTACAGTATTTTCTTCCTTTCAATAATATTTCCTTACATTTTTTAAAACTTGATAACGTATTCCCTTAACATTGTGGGTTTAAAAAGGATCCATTTATCCAATTCCGACGTTCAGCAGTAGATGAAGTGAAGTGATATTAATAAAAAAAATGCTTTTATCTTAAGGTATCCTACAGTATTACTCAGTAAGAATCCAGTTTCAAGTATTACAGCAAAAACATTAATACACTGTATGATAGAACAACAATCCTTGTGAATGAGAAATATTTTCTTTAGGAAAATTATCATTTTTAATTGAAATTGTGTGACTTTTGTTGGTAATTATACATTGTGCACCTCCATAACTACCCACCTTCTGTACAAGCCACCAGTTATACAGTTATAAAAGGTATTAAACAGGTGTGTGTGTGTGTGTGTGTGTGTGTGTGTGTGTGTGTGTGTGTGTGTGTGTGTGTGTGTGTAGGTGGTACAAGTTGAGAAATTCAGCGAGAGCAGTGGACTGGGGATCAGTTTGGAAGCCAGCGCTGGTCACCACTACATATGCTCGGTTTTACCCGAGGGACCCGTAGGCCGTTCCGGAAAGCTCTACAGCGGAGACGAACTCCTAGAGGTGCAGTCCAATGAAAAAAATAAAAATCGACATCACCAGACCTTTCATGTTTATTTCTTACATAACCAGCGCCCTCGTGTGTTTATGCGCATAGGTGAACGGTATACCTCTAAGAGGTGAAACACATGCGGAAGTGGTGAGCATTCTGAAGGAGTTGCCTATCTATGTGTACATGGCCTGCTGTAGGCCCGCCCCTGTGCCCTTGACTGACAGTCGAACCGACCAACCGGACCTGGAAGAAGCGGAAACAGAAGAGTCGATAGAAAAGGTTTAACAAATGATTGTGTATTACTGTATATTCATATTCACGTGTACAACTTCATAAATCGTACAATTTTCATTCGGGAACAATTAAGCAGTTTTTTTTTTATGTGTTCATCTTTAAGACCAGTTCAGTTTACTCGCTGCTAAATTTGCTGCCCTCAAATGGATTACATCAGATTATTTCATAGAGGTGGAAGGATTATAACCCTAGCCTTAATGCAGAGCGACTGAGAACGATAAGGGGAGTCGAGACAAGAAAGGCTTATTGTATTGTATTGTTTTTTTTATTTCTTTTTCTTCACTTCAATAAATAATATTCTTTGAAGGAGTTTGATGATGTCGAAGCCTTCCTCATGCCTGGCGAATCAGAGACGCGCCTAAGAGACCTGGTGCCAGATGAGACCTTGGGAACTTCATTGGCAATGTGGGAGTCAGACATCCAGGATATCGAGCTGGAGAAAGGAGAGCGTGGGCTGGGTTTTAGCATCCTAGACTACCAGGTAAGGGAATGATTCAAAAGGGGAGTCGATGAAGAAAGGGTCAGAAGGGATTTAAATAGCTGTGCCTAGTCGTGAAGGATTACAGGCTTGCATTGAAATTGATTGACATACAGTGATACAATTAGTAGACTGTAGGTGTGGTGTAGGTTCTTTCTCACACTCTATAGTTATTACTCAGCTCTGCTTCTACGCTGCTCAGGCAGCGGTTACTGATTGGGGGGGTTCAAACACGAACACCGCCACTGTTTAGCCTTTAACACTGTCTGCTCCAGGGGCGCTGTATCCTGGCTGACCCAGCTTTCTGACTGGAGAGATTTAAAAATATAATTTCACTGATACATGTGACAAATAATTGAATCTTAATCTTAATTATGTTGCAGTTGAATTGTAATTTGTTGCTGTGTATTGATAAAATTACATAAAGGTTTTGACAACCAGGGAAAACATACACTGTATCCATACAGGATTGGATTCTGATCTGGAAAACTTGTTATTAAAGTGGGTGTTTCTGTGGTACAAATCCTTGTCATGTTCCCAGTAGTGAAAAGGAAGTTGTGTCGTGCAGGCATCGTTGGAAACGAGTCTCTCGACGGAGGAAAAAGTCTTCATAGTCTATGATTATTTCCACTAATAAAAAAGTCGTTGTGAGTTTGAAAAAGGAGGCAGAACAAATCCTCCCTCACTCACACACACACACACACACACACACTTCGAACACCTACATTACGCATATCATGGTAAATCAACACGCTAATAGTGTGTATGTTAGGTTTCTTCCGGGAGAAATAAACTCACAGACGATAACAAGGTTATATTGTTTGTCTTTTCATTTCAGTATTGTATATATTTTGGCGCACGCTGTATTTAAACAAGGTGGAAATATTACTTATTGATATGACCTAAAGGGGATTGACGGTAAGTCTTTGAATAAAGACCAATTTAATTTGCCTGGTTTATGAAGTTTATGAAGACAGACCAATCAACAATGCGCAGAAGAGTAAGCCCCACCCCTCCAGTATAAAAAAAGAAAGAAATAACAATAATAATTTCTGAAATAATCGAGAAAGTGCCTTCCATGGGACGTGCCTTCACTGTGTGCATGTGTGTATGTAAAGGATCCTTTGGACTCAGATAAGACCGTGATCGTGATCCGATCTCTGGTACCTGAAGGCGTGGCCGAACTGGATGGACGTTTGTTGCCAGGAGACAGGCTGATGTATGTCAACAACATGGATCTCGAAAGCGCCAGTCTGGAGGAGGCAGTTCAGGCGCTGAAGGGGGCCGGCTTAGGCACCGTCCACATCGGAGTAGCCAAACCTCTGCCTGTAAGACACGAATAGACTTCTTATAACAGTGTGTGTGTGTATTTTATTGCGTGTGTGTGTTTATGAGTGAGAGAGACTGTCCGTGGGCATGCTTCTTTCTTACTGCTTCAGTAACCTGATTCTTCTACTGGTCCTTTAAATATTTCATGCTCTGAACAGAGCCCTGCATGTGCCTGAAATTTTAAAGCTCAGTGTTTTTTGCTTCATTTGAAAACAACAAAAAAAAACATTGCGTGCATTTTTCAGCAAAAGGATCTTTAAAAATCTTGCATGGTTGACTCTGGATCTTTCCGAAGGCCATTACTGCTTTTTTGTTTTTTCACCGTGGTATCATTTTTGTATTCCTCCCCTCCACACATGCAGACGCTCATCCTCTCAAGGACCATGCGCACGGTGGGTCGTCTTCTCCATCGCCAATGTTTAACATCAAATTCCTGAAAGCCTGCCTTAGAATTTTGTTCAAATTCATCTAAAGTAATGCTTTGAAGCTCTCATGACACATGGCTAAGCTCCAGAGAATGAAAAAGATCCACAATAATACTTTTTAATTCTGTCTCTCTCTCACTCTCTCTCTACTAAATTTCCCGACAAATCCACTTCCCGTCGTTTATAACCCAAATCAAATTGAAATCAAATCAGCAGTCGGCGATCAGAGCAGAGAATTAGACGTCGAGCTAACATGCCTTGCACTACTAATTTACTTAATCAAACATGACTCTTAATCAAATAATTCTTCTAAATCCAGAGCCATCTAACACATTAGATGTTATCAGGTTTTTTTTTTTTTTTATTCAGGAAGAGCTGTTCATGTGTTAATTGTTCAGACAAGTTTTCACAGCGCTCTTTTCGCAGACTCCCTCCTCTATCTTCTCGGGTCTGGCGCGGATGGAGAGAGATGAGGATGTGGAGGAGGAAGAAGTCTTATTTCGTGCCGAGCCAGTACGGGTTAGTGCTTACGGCACATGTTGATACCGGAATCCTTCAGCGTTATGGAATGATGTCATGCTAGTATGTTGCAGCAGCTACAACAACATCTATTCTCTCTGAAACAATCATCCCTTCCGTCCCGACGAACTTTTCCATGACTCCGTGAATGTTACAAAAAAATACACTTTGCTTAGATAACGCTATTTTTTGTTTTAAATTAGTTATTTAGCATTGTTTAATATTTCGAATAAAGATTAGAACAAGTACAGTACATTTAAAGGTCCTATATTTTACCATCGCTTTTAAAAGAAATTTTAAAGTTTTAGAGCCCTTCAAGGCTTCACCTGAAGTAACCCACGTGCCAATTCTGTAAATGAGCTACAACCAGGGTGAAGAGTAACAAGCCTTGTTGGAGGGTATCTTATTATGTGAGGTCACATTAGGGGTGAAAAAAAACAACTTGCTTGTTTAAGCCCTGGCCGGTACAATTAAGGGGGGAAAAAAACACAAAAAGCAGGGAATGTTTTTTTTTTTCTTTTTCTTTTCATGGTTTTGTTTGGACTGGAGATCCATCTGGATGTTTAAAAAATGACAACAACTTTGCATAACATGTCTCTTTTTAATATACATAAACCTGTTGTCAGAGCTGTGCTGCTGGGAAATGAAAAAAACATTTTTTTTTCCTGATATTCTGAAGGAAGTTACTAGTGCAAGGCAAAATGAAGTAAATGTTCCCGGACCGTAACCGTTTAAAGAGAAACCAGCATCGCTTAAATAAAATTTCTATATATATTTCTGTATATATTTCTGTATATATATTGTATGAGCACTGAAATAACAAAAGGAGACAGGCACAGTTTGAGCCTGGATCCTCGGTACATCTTCTTAGGATCAAATCTGATTAGCATGACTGACACATTCCAGATCGACACCAGCGACTTGGACCTGTCAGACGAGAAATTCGATCGTCATTACGGCGGCGAGGAAGACGACACGTTCCAGGCATCCATGATCGCCCTCCACGGAAGCACCTGCAGTGCCGATCTCACCTATCAGATGACCGTGCAAGCCTCCTCCAGCCCTCAGGTACATTGTTTATAGCCAAGCGCAAAGTATTTTTTAGTACAAATGAAAAGAGTAGAGCTGTTAATTTATTCTTTTTCTTCCCCTCTCTACTGTATATGTATATATTTCTCTATTAGTAACCCTAGCATTTTCCTGCTAGAGCCATGCCCCAGTAATTGTGTGCCACCCACAATTTGTCCTCCGGGGTCCATATCAGCGAGTGTATCATCATTTGAGAGCCACGATCCCATCTCCAAATTATCCCTCTCTCTTCCAAACGACCCCCATGACCCAGCGAGTGACATTATCTAAAGCAGCCCATTTCCCACCTCCCATTCGCAGGAAACACTTCAGCCTGCCGTTTCGTCTCCTGTATAATGGCACTCCGTGCCGACATTCGCGGCTATATTGCAGTAAGGCCCATCAACCCTGATTTTATTTGAGACTTTATTGGTCCTCGTGGGTTCGGTTACTGTTGAAATTTAGTGCAGAGCCTTCGCTGAATCAGTTAGAGAAATGGGAGCCGTATTATAGCCGCCTGAAACGCCGCCAGCGTTAGTAATAGGGGTATTTGGCCCGTGTGATTATTGTCATTTATCCTCCATTGGTTTGTGAACAAACTTCCCTACATCACCGGCCCAGGTGCTGATTAGGAAATTATCAG